>JAVQKC010103612.1:0-13830 GCA_036025475.1 Philypnodon macrostomus | reverse complement strand
TTTGAGTTATCGCGTTCACAGCTAGGATCTGCGGACGCGGACGCGGACGCGGACGCGGATGCGGACGCGCACCGACGTGATTCCATAATATCGGCGACACGCTGTTTTCGCCGATATAAATATACAGTATATGTGTGGTCTTAATGATTGAACCTATATTTGAGACCTGGTTCAGTCTTGGCTCAATCCTTTTTTGACATAGTCTAGTCCAAGTTTAGACCTGATGTATTGTCCAGAGAGTTGACATTGACCTCTTTTAGCCCTGGCTTCTTCTCAGTTTAGACCTGGTTTGGACCTGATTTGGATCTGGTTGTCACCCTGTCTCAGTCTTCCATGAGTGTCTCCGCTGGGACAAACTGACTCGTCTGGATGGTGAGGCGTCTTGTCTTCATTTCCTCAGTTTTTGCCGTATAATACAATAGTAATTGGTGAGCGTGGGGGTGTGTGCAAGTGGTGCAATAACCCCCCCCCCCCCCCCCCTCTCTTCCCACTCCTCACCCATCAACCCCTACCTTGTTGAAACCTCATTAAAAGACCTGCTGTTAATGAGCTAGAGGGATCATAGAACTTCATTTTCATTAAGGGTGGTGTTGTGGTGTTGGGGGTGGGGTTTAGGACCATATATGCTAGTGCAGAGGTTTTTATGCCCTTAAAATAGAGTCAGCAATTATGCCAACCCCTTGACACCCCCTCCTACTAACATGCCCACAAACAATAACCAAATCGCCCCCCCCCTCCCCAACTCCTATTTTGTGTCCTGAGAAATCCTTTCTTCCACATGTCCCATCACAGCACACATCTCTTTACCGGTACCATGACAAAACATCACACTGGTTCTCCGCGCTAACTGACAGCACGGCTCTAAATGAAACTAGTGCATTCGCAGACAAAGGCAGTAACATCACAAGGATGTAAACAAGGAATGAGGGTCCCTAATCCAAACACTCACATTAAAAATTAATATCTCAGCTCTGAATGTGGCCCACAGAGGGACGTCCCGCCACTGACTAAGACAACATCCTGGTGCGAAACAGACTTAAAAATAGTTTCTGAAGCTTTGTTGTTGGTCCCTCTACACACGCTAGAATGGGACTAAATAAATAAACATGAATAGATAAAAGAACATCAGAATAAAAAATAAAATACAAAAGTTTGTCCTCAAATTCTTTATTGAGGTTCCTTAAGACAAATGAGAAAATGGTGTCATGTTTTAAAAAGACAGCGCGGAGAAAGTAGCTGGAGTGAGATGTAACAATATTGGCAGTAAATAACAAAAACAATAAATGCAACAGCAGGAATCTTAACATATGTACAAAATATTATCCCTGAACATTTGTTTAGCTTTTACATTTCAGTTTGACATCAGTATATTTTTTGGTCCCTGATGCATATGCAACTGATCACAGTTATCACTAAACAGTACACATACCTTAAGTTACTAATTGTTGATGTTGAATGACCTTTAGAAAGCACAACTCATGACACAAGAGCCCAGGACAAATACAGTATTTCAGGACAGTGTCACATTTTATGTACACACACAAAAACATTCAACTCAAACTTGAATTCAAGTGCTTGTTTGGCAGCTAACAATGCCACCAATTAACTAGCTATGAGCACACCTTATTACCCTGTAGATCAGCATTTAGACACTTTTTAAGAATAAGAAACATGCAGCATCCATAAATTAGGAGGGAATTTAAACAAGCAAAAGGAACAGTACTTTAAATAGCTGCAAACATGCATACGCGTTAAACAGATCAGCACTAATGTAAACAATAGGAAAGAACAAAAGAAGACACCCGTTTCACATGAACTGCAGGGATTATTGCAGTTTTCTTTATGCATAGACACTAACCATATCAAACAGCAGTAGACATGACTTTTCATATTCACATTTATGAAATAAGATTTTTTAAAAGGAAATTAATTACCCATACATACTGGAACAAACTCAAGAGCACAACCTGGCGATGTCCCACCAGTCCAGTAAATATTATGTGAAGTGACATGTGTTGTGGCAACCGCGAGCCTTTAAAACAGAAGTGAGGAACTGCAGACAGACAGTGTTTGGGCTCATTTCACCTCAGTGTCTCCTCAAACGACTTTAAAGTCTGCTCAAAAGATAACAGTTGCACAGTTCCTCTGTGACCTGCTTCTCTGAGATGAGGCTGGGGATGAGAATGTTTCTATTGCTAAACTTTTATATGTGAAAAATACAGTATGGTCTATATTATGAGCCATCTGCCGGCACCTGTCCGAGAGGTCAGAGAGACGAGCTGTCATTTGCCTCCTGTTCTGCAACATGGTGATCCGTTTCCTGTGTTGGTGTGGACTGTGGCAGGGCACTTCCTGTTCAAGAGTTCTGGTAATCTCCCTGTTGAATGTCACTACCTTGTTTTCGTCTGTGGTCTAAACTACTGTAGGCACTTAGTTTCAGACAGCACTTTGCATACAACAGAAGAGTGCAGCTGGGTGAGTGTCATGGCGGAGGACTGGGACAGTGCAAGAATATCTTTTACAGCTGGTGCAGTTTCTTCTTTTTCAGAGACGTTAATGAGTATCAGTTACAACAGTGGTAAGGATTCCTATAGAGTGCCATTTTATTGTAAGCTTTTAATATAAAAAAAAAAAGAAATTAAGGTGCAGTGGTCAAAGCCAGGGGCAGTTCTGCCCTGCTCTCAGAAGGTGTGTCCACTCTCTGGCTGATGTCCACTCTCTGGCTGATGTCCACGTCACCACTTTGTTGCGTCTCCAGAATTTTGTTCTCAATCTCAATCTGTTCCATACTCGCCTCATCCTCCTCCATCTTCACAGCTATGCTCTCATCTTCAGCCTTTATGGCGGGCAGATTTTCTGCGCTGGCCTGGGCATAGGCCCCCACACTGGCATGACTCAGGCCATGCACCTTCTTCAGGTGCTTTTCTAAAGTGGCGTACACAGTGAAGGGCACAGCACACAGCTGGCAGAGGAAAGGAGCTTTAGAGCCCTGAGCCCCATGGGTCTTCATGTGCCTCGTGAGCTTGGAGCTTTGGGCGCAGGCGTAGTTGCACAGGCCACAGCGGTACGGCCGCTCTCCGGTGTGGCTACGCCTATGGACCGTCAGATTACTGCTGTTGCGAAACTGTTTACCACAATACTCACAAGCTTCATCTTTTTTCTTTTTGGCACCTGGACCAGAACTGATGTTGTTGGTGACACTTATGGCCCGCCTCTCATTCTCCCTCTGCCACTCCTGCACCGCCTCACTCAATTTACTCCACTCCTCTTGCTCTATCACCTCTGCCCTCTCACTATCCCACTCTGGGCCTCTGGTCTCAGGACGTTTGGGCGTGCAGTTGCCGCTGGCAATGCCACTTTCACCACTGCCCCCTGTTTCTCCACTCTCAAGGGAGCCCTCTGAGGGGCTGGCACAGGGAGACGTGTGCTGGACCTCAGCCTGTCCCTCCGACACGTCTTCGTCTACTGCGAGGTCAGCCTGACGCTGGTACAGTCTCAGCAGGTCCCGGGGCGGAGCAGCCTGTGGGCTCAGCAGCAGCATGCCTGAAGTTGGAGAGGAGTGCTTAGGAAGAGACAGGTCTAACTCTGATGTGTCTCTCACATCTTTCTCCACTGGCTGCATCTGAAACATCCCTCTCATGGCTTCATGCCTGTTCATCTCCTCCTCAATCACAGCCATGTCCGCAGTCTCGTAGCTAGTGCTGCTGGCCTTCCTGTGGTGACTCCTGATGTGACGAGCTAGTTGGCCGCTCTGGGAAAAGGCCTCGCCACACACACCACAGTGGTAGGGTCTTTCACATGCGTGAGTCCGCCTGTGGGCAGACAGGGCTCTTGGGGACTGGAAGTTCTGGTTGCACAGCTCGCACTGGAAGTCGTTTTGGGGAAAGGGTGAAGCAGCAGGTGGAGATGAGGATGGAGACAGGACCAAACCACCGCTGGAGCCTGTAGTGGTGTTAGTGACATCTGCCAGTTCTCGGAGGCGCATGGAGAAGTTCATGGGCTGTAGGTTGTTGTTGGTCGATGATGTTAAAGATGAGGGATGTGACTGACGGGAGCGGCCTGGATGCAGAGTAGACAGCTGAAAGGCTGTGGCCAGGGTTTGGCTCAGGTGGCGGGGGTCCAGAGTGGCAGTGGCTGGTCTGTGGCCTTTACTGCCTCCTCTTGAGTTGACCTCTTCATCCTCATCTTCCTGGTATATGACGAAGGAGTGTGTGTTCTGTGCATGCTGCAGGAGTGCCCATGCTGATGAGAAAACCCCATCACACTGCTGACAGGTGAAGTAGGGTGGCTCCTCGGACACTATAAACAGACACAAACAGATATAAATAAGCGTCCTGACAAAGACATCATGAGAACATGAACAGAATAAGTTTGAAGCAGGTCAGACTTCTGTCTGAGTTAACCCAATTATTATGCCTTATAAAAAGAGCCAGCACAGACTCATTATTTACAATGGTGATTTTCACTGCACAGTGTCACACAAACACTTCGAAAAGTTGCAACAATCTAAAAAAAACCCAACACCACACAGGAGTGTGGCAAACACAAGGCAAATCGTGTCACTAAAGTCTACAGATATTTTTAAAAGTGAAGAGCTTTGTCTCTTAACCGAGAGCCACTCTCCAATTAAGCTGCAAATTGCTAATTAGCAGAACGTCGAAAACGAACGCTTTATGCAAATGAGCGACTGACTCAGCCTGCTTGACAAACGAGGCCTTTCTGCATAAATCAAAATTGGAAAGAAGATTCCTAAATTGAGGGGGGAAACAGTTCCCTTTTTTCTATCTTTCTTTTTCTTCTTTTTGGAGAGGTTCAAAGCAGAGTCTGGAATAAGCCTCTTTCATGTTTCCTCAAGTCAAATCCTTCTGTATTTTACTGGAGGGGGGAGGAGAGTCGAGATGAAAAAGGGAGCAACTGTTTCTTTCTCTTTTTGCCTCTGCGTCTGGAGACAAGAAGAGCTGCTGTGTTCATGTCCTTTAACCTAGCCCACGGAGGAAGCCAGGGAGAAGTTAGGGTAAGAAATAAGAAAGAAATACTGTTTTTCTACAGACGGCAGAAGAAGGAACGCATAGGTAGGTCAGGGCTCTGGAGATGAAAAGAGAAATGAGATAAAAAGATTATAATGTAGTTCAGGGGGGGCCAAGAGACACATCGAACAAAAAAAATGTCACCCCTTTCAGATTGTACTTGGGACCCATCCTCCCACCCGGGCACCCCTCCGAACCCTCAAATCTTTCCCTGAGGGGTGGGGGCTTTTGTCTCAGGGTCCTGGAGTGAAATACAATACCCAGACGGTTTCTCTTTCCCTCACTCTCGCTCTCTCCGCTTGCTTTTTTTTCTGTAAGGATTCCCATTTGGCCCGGGGTAGCACTTGAATATTAAGCAGAAGCAATAACTACTAATTAAAAATGCAGATTGGCTGGGAGCACTAACGAGCAGCAGGCAGAATCTCTTTTCCCTTGGGACGCAGGGGGAGGAGTGGAGTGTAGAGGGGTGGAGGAGGGCGAGAAATTGAAAGAGGGCAAAGCGAAAGTGTGTTGAAGATGGGAGGAAGAAACGGGAGGGGGTGTGTTGAAGATGATGGGAAAAAAACAAACAAGGAGAATAAATAAAAAGAAATGAGACAGATGCATTGGGGCTCTTCAGTAATCCATCCCACTCAATCCCCTATTCTTCTCTGTCTGCTCTCAATAGTGCTGTCACAATACTAGGATTTCAAACTCTAAAAACTCAATACTATATCATTTTTTTATTTTTTTCATTAAGAATCAGAACCCTATATTTTCCTTCATTAATTAAAAGCTCCAGACTAACTTTGGTGAAGAATTTTAAACAATTGTAAATATTAGGCTTTGTTTTTATTTATCCTATCTTAGTATATTACTTAATCAGTCCACTGCAATGTACAGAGATGTATATTCTATTTAAAAATAATGTGGGGCATGTCCCAGTCAGTACAATACTGACTAATAGTTTTACTTTTATCGATTTTCAGACAATTCTAACAGGCCGCAGAGCTATGTACTGTGGGATAACTGCTCTTTCACTTTCTGTCATCTCTTCTCGGCTTCAGACGTTCCCCTCCCACCAACACATGCACACTTAACAAAACTGCCCCCTACTTGAGTGAAACTTAACTTCCTACAGAGAATGATAGCAAGTGCTTTAACTTGAGCTTACTCTTATCTCCATATGAGTACAATTACAATCAAGATGTATACAAGTCATCACAATACAGAAAGGAGAATCTAATAAAACTTTAAACCAATTCATGTATCTATTATTCACATGCTGACATGCTTCTTGCACATTCTTGCATTTGTTGTAGAAACCTATGGGCACCACTTGAGCCATGTCCCTTATCAATATTGAAAATGTAGATGCGCTCTAGATTCAGATGATCTTTCTTTGGTGTAAATTAAGAGGTAGAAAGTAGACTAATGCACACAGCAGTCTCTCAGTGCATTCGACACAAAGGAAGGAACTGTTTAACATGTGTGTACAAGGCGGTTTCAAAACGTATACAGGGCACAGACACCCACTGAACACTGTGTGGCAATGGACTCTTCTTCCTATGCACTGACCCTTTGCAACTGTAGAATGTTTCATGGTCAGCCACTGGACCTGAAATTGTTCTATTTGCCACTGCAGGATTTTTGACATGTTTTATTACATTATTATTAGGCAAACTAGACTTGGATTTGAGCAACAAGCAAGGGTTGGGATGTAGTACAAAAGTTAAAAACAAAAGTCAGCGGAGAGAATAAGGAGAGGAAAATGGCAAAGGACAGGAGATTCCCAAGAGCTCAGGTGGCTTGGCCCTGGGCAGAACAGAGCCTACACATGATGCAACATCCTCCACTACAGTGTCATGACAGCAAGGACTATTGCACCAACAGCTTCACATGTCTTCCTCTGACCTTTTCAAACTGCACTATATCTTCACACTGCTTTTACAAGTATCTGAATCGCCTTTTGAAGAGCATCCTAGTCTTGATGTCTACAGGCCCAGTGTGTCCAGTGCAAGGCCTTTTTTGACAGTCAGAGAAACATGTTTACCTGGCCAGTCCCACCTCAGAGACTGACATTTGGGGAGATGGCAGGAGCACTGGAGCTCAGGTGCTGAGTGTTGAGGCCCTCGGGGACCCACAGTGCCCTGCGAAAGCTCCTGACGCCTATCCTTTCCACACAATTAGCCTGTGCGTCACTAACTCAACACAGCTCTGCTAATGGCAACAGCTACCTAATGAGATGGACGCGAGAGGGGAGGGGAACAGTTAAAAAAAAAAAAAAAAAAAAGAGTTGGCCGGTCAAAAAAAATTTAAACAAAACAAAAAACAGAGTCATTAATTAGCAAGCTGTCCTCTTGTTTCTTACTCACCTGTTTTGTTTGGCTCCTCCCCCCACGCTTGGTTGCCGACTGTCCCTCTTCTTAACTCAATGAAGCCAGGGCGTGGGACACTGTTGGTGCTGTGCTGCTGGGCTCGGTTAGCAGGGGACGGGGGAGTGTTGTTCACGGTACCGGTTTGTTTTTTGGACCGACACCCGCCCTGTTTGTGCTGAATGAAGGCCAGGATGTGGGCCAGGGGGAAGGCCTGGCTGCACTGGCCACAGGTAAGGAGGTCCCGGCCCTCTGTAGGAACCATGAGCGGTGGTGCGCTGGGTTGGTCTTCAGATGGGACATCAGCATCTGACAAATAGAAAACATAACATAAGAACTGACAATATTATTTTAAAATGTTGGGTAAATCCATGATTCACTAAAATTAGATACTAATTTATTTATTATTAAGTCTAATCAAAAGGTAAAGTATGGGCAAAAACATAACATTCTTGTCATGCTGGTAAACCACTTGAACCATTCTTAAAATGAGGCCAGTAGATATAATGCTGTCTCAGTGGAACAAACAACAAGCCTTCATGGTTAAGTGCTACTTTCAGTTGCAAGGTACTGTCCCATAAAACAACTAAAACAATACGCATAGCCAGTACTGACCACTTCCTCCAGCAAACCCAAAACACATCAGAGTGCTTTCAATGTCACAGTTAACATTCTCAGTACCCCACTCAGCAGAAACGTTACCCTACAATAATCACGCAACAAACGTTAGGCTATAAAGTAGAGCTTTCTGACCACGGCTTCCACCTGCCACTCATAGTTACCCAACAGCAGCATGCAGCAGAGTGAGTTTCTCAACAGGAAGTGGATCGCAATAAAAAATGACTGAAGGTGTTTGAGATAAGAGTGAACCTGAACTGTGTAGAACATACAGAACATGTAAAAAGGCAGCCAACACATGATATGTAAGTTTTGACAGTGGCTATAGACTTGCTTGATTCTGATTCTGTTTCTTGAATGAAAAAGTATTTCAAATTAGGTCACAACTTCATAGTCTGGAGGCTATATGATAAGTAAGGTCTCACAACAGCTACAGATTAGTGACAGGTCAGGGACATAACACTGCAGTGGTAGCATTATTAAATGATCTGAATGCATCAGCCTACTGACTAGTCAACATGCAGTCTATTCAACAGACCAGTCATAGTGGGTTGTATAATCTCATATAGTAGGATACTTGGACACACAGACCTCTAACTTGAAGCAGGCCCTGTTGACGGGGTAAACCTGGGTATTTCTCAAGATAGTAGTTCACCTGAAGATGGGGGAGGGTCAGACTATTGCTCAACGACACGGTCACGGGCACACCTTGATGCCTGGACTGGATCCACCTGCCCTGGCTGGGACAGGTACAGACAGTACAGTCTGAAGTTGGATCTCGCCAGTTGTTAGTCAAAAATGTCACCTTTCCTGTTTCGGGCAGGCTGCGCTGTTTGTGCAGGCTTGCAAGGCGCGGTCATACACACTCATGCCCGCGCACGCACACAGTTGTGGTCAGACCTGACACGCACCACTGGCCTTTACAGAAAACTGTAGAAACAAACCTGTTTTCCTTCTTGTTCTTTCCAATACTATTGTATGCAGCACCACTCTATAACTAAATGTGATCAAAGCTACTGAGATAACAAACATACAAGAGATGATGACAATTCGCTTCACTTTCAAGCGATTCTTGCATGTAGTTAGGTGAGAAGCGGGAGGAGGAGACCCGTCCTGAAGCAGCCAGAGGCCAAACACGAAACTTGATCACCGTCTAACCTGGAAATATTAATCATCATGTTTGGACCTGTAGCCTTTGAAAACCGCGTGCCTGTAAACCGGTCTGTCCACTGTGGGACAGCTCCAGCAGTAAGTACATAAGGACACAACCATCTCATCTAGACCCATACACAATTTAAATAAAAGGTCTGAAAATTTAACTTAAAAAAAGAGCGTAAAACCCGTTTTAGAGACACGCATTATAAAAGTGCAAACAATCCCTTACAGTTCTGGACAATTTCATAACGGTCCCCAGCGCTAACAAACTGCCCCAAGAGTCCGTTTACCGGACAACACCGCGGTCTCAGCGTGGCCACCACACTGCTCTCCCATTGCCTTACCTTGAATTGCACTCAGGTGTTGCGGTCTACTTCCAAGTTTTCGCCTGGACATCGCGTTGGTCGATCCGCGTGTGGCACCTTTCTGGGTTCTGAGCAGTTAACCCTCCCCTTAGACAAATACCGGTCTTATAGTACTTATCTGGTAAGTTGACCGAAAAGTGCCCAGCGGCTGGCTGATTGACACTGACTGGACCTTGCCTGGACTCGTAAAAAGCACTAAATGCTCCGTTCAAGTTCACACCTCTTCCCCCGCAGAGAGGAGAGGGCAGAGGGGCATGTGCGACTGGAGGGTGCCCGCCCCTTTGCCGCGCTCTCAGGACCTGACCCCGCCCCGTTACATGTTTGGGGTGAACCAGCTCGTTACCGTCTGTTTCTAATTCACGCTATTACATTTGGTTTTACTTTTTATTTAACCCTTCTCAAGATATTTCCGTGACAGAAACGAGAAACATTTCCTCCATATCATTTCGCGACACTCGCCGTCTCTTGTCTGGCACATCTAAGGCTACTCAATTAGACTAATAAGCGTGTACTGCGGGTCAGACTGTGTACATGAAGTGCGGTTGATCGTTGGTCGCCACCTAGTGCTGAAATGCGTCACTGTAATTAGCCTGGCCAGCCACACGCTGCTCTTTCTATTCTACACCCTAATATCTTTTATTATATTTAGATTATTTTCCCTCATTCACTTCATAAAACGTTGGAAACCTCATTACACTTTATATTCAAATTATTTTTATTACGCCTTGTATTTTACACCCAATTACATATTACAAAAACATATGTTGGTTAATGGCAAGTACAAAACCGGTCTGAGATTTAACTAATACATATTTTGAAATAACTGCTTTTACATTGCATATTTTTACATTTTGTCCTCATCATCTGTACATGACTTTAGTTAAGGATATTGCTTAATCCAATGCATCACCTCCACGAGACCCATTATTAGTAAGAAGAGTGTGCATGCTGAAGTTATGACACTCACAGGTGATTTAATTAACTGGTGCATGGTAAGAAGGCCGGTCATTCTGTCTAGTAAGAAATAAACACAATGTTGAATGTACAAATGTACAAGGCAGAGATCAGTCGACGTGTTGTTCTTCATCCGCAGTGAAACACGCTCCATGAAAGCACTTAAAGAAGTGTAGATTCGACCTCAGTGTCGATGATATGGACTCCGTGATCGGGAGCGGGATCTTCTGAAACAAAATAAAAAGGTTAAATAATGGACTGTGAAAGATCATTCTCACGGTCACAGTTAATCTGACACTCAAAACAAAACAAAACAAATTCTGTATGAGGGTGAATAGTCATACATAACTGTTACTGAAATAATACAATTAATCATTTCAGGAAACTAAGGTATTGGCATTCAGTAACAATGCTCTTTTGTAAACAAAGCCCTAACTGTTAACAGAATCTAGGTTTTACCTTTAACCCGAGTGTTGTAAAAATAAATAAATAAAATAAAGCTACTCTGCCACCTAGTGGGGTGCTGTGGTATGTATTACACAGTCCCAACATAATCTTGACTGTTCCTTTTCCCTGCATTTATTATTTTTTTACGCAGTGGTTGAGTGTATAGTCCCATTGAAAAGGACTCCTTCCAAAGGACAATCTTTGTATGAGAAAACGTAGCTAGATTAAGCTAGATTGGCCAGAATCATATTTATAGGTTGTGTTGCGTTTTTTTGGTAATGGCTGCAATAGTTAACTATGGATAATTTGGGTGAACAATAGCGCTCATGCAGATATTGAGTGATTATTAAAATCATGAACATGCTAAAGCAGATGCTTGTGGCTTTCACATACCTTCTGTATGAGCTGTGTTCACGGTCTGAAGGAGATATAAGGACACAAGAGACATGAGCAAAACAATGGCATGTAGCCATAGAATTTAAAATCCAATAAAACTGTCAGAGTAGGCGGCCAAACAAATGCATATAATAATTAAATACTTTGCAGGGCAGTTAAATAAATGAATGCTCAAACTCATACCATATTTGGATGGAGAAGGTGAGTGGCTCTGTCGGCCATATTGTCTCTCCCACTCGTCTCTCTCTTTCTCACGACGCTCTCGCTCTCTGCACAAGACTCTGGTATGAGACTGACAACACATACAAATAACACACAATCACAAATCAAAACTTACTTCATGCGTATTTTGCGTGCCATGGCTCGTAGCTCTCCTTCACGCTCCTGTAAAACAAAGACTTTCAAAGATACAGAATGTGATATGGCCTTACATTTTGCAGAAGTGTACACACCTGTCTCTTGTGTTCTTGCTGTTGGATCTTGACTTGAGCAGCTTTCTTATCTGCCTTCGCTGTGAAATAAACAAATAATCATAAAATGCCCTGTGTCTAAACTGCTTCAGGCTTATATTGGTCTTTTGTAGTATACGGTTTGACACTCACATTGCTTGTTAAGTGCCTTCTGCATACGCAACTTGAGCCGTTCCTGTGGGGTCATCTTGACCTGAAGGGGTCAGAATAAAGTTAGTAGTGTTGGTGGTGTGAGAACTACTTCTGTGTTTTTATGTTTACTCTTTTGAGCTAATGTGTGCAGTAACAAAAAAGGTAGAATAATGATTATGTCAATAAATAAGAAATATCTTGATCATCTTATGTGGTCATGAAGGGTGAAGAAATCCTTTGTGGACTGCATACCTGCTGCTAGTGCATGACAGTTTACAAGTAAATACATAACACTTATATTTAACCATACACACCCAACAATGGATGACACACAAAAGACAGCAAGGGTCAAGTAAGCGGTGACCAAGTAAACAAATTTAAAAGAGAAGTGAGTGAGAAAGTTCAGTTAAGAACATTTTGACACACCCTACTCTGGGCCGTTTGAACCTGGCCGGACAAGAAAAAACATGGGTCACAGATAGTGCTGCAGGCAACACAAACAAAATGGAGCACTTATGTATAACCTACAAAGGCTTTAAGAAAACCTGCAATTTACTTACAATAAAATGCTGGGCATAAAGCATTGCATAAAAATAATCTAAGACGATGCTCTCTCACAACTTAGACTTAAACCTTAAGCCAAAGGAAGCCACAGAAATGTCTATCAGACAGTTACCAGCAAGTCTCATTCCACTTTACATCTGTGATCAATGGAAACCTTAACTAAACCATACACTGACTGCAGTGTATCCACTCTGGTTTAATATATAGTATTTTCACTCAACAAGTCTGCCTGGTAGACAACCATGTCAGCCTGTCAGGTATGAGGGAGGCGTAGACTTTAGCAAGAAACACAGTTTGATTAAATTCTTACTGACTTTGGCAGCTCCCGTCTCTTTACCACCCAGAGTATCAGGCCTGGAGCGAGAGGAGGAAAGACAAAGATTAATTGAGAATATGTATTACAAACTGCACACACACTATCAGACTAGTAAAAAGATTTCACTGTCACTGTCGTTGTGGTTGTGTAACTGGTGTTTTGGGAGGGGCACAAAATGGCAGCCACACTTCTGTCAGAATGCCACAGGGCAGCTGTGGCTACTCAAGTAGCTTACCACGAACAGTGTGTGGAGTGAATGAATAAATTGGGGTGTAAATCACAGCTTTCCTCAGTATACGATATATATCGATACAGTAGACCTACGATATTATATTTGGCAATATCTCAAACACTACCACAATATGAATGTGATTTATGGGCCCACGATTAATATACTCATATTATCTACTAATCGAACCAAATATTTACTTACCGTATTTCCCGCACTATAAGGCGCACTTAAAAGCCTTTAATTTTCTCAAAAACCAACAGTGCGCCTTATAATCTGGAGTGCCTTATATATGGATTAATTCTGGTTGTGCTTACTGACCTCCAAGAGATTTTGTGTCACACGGCGCTCAAGACGCTCTGTCAAAATGTTTTGGTACGACTTCGGTAAACTACAAAGCTCCGGGAGTCAGGAGCGTCGCGGAGTAATACATACCGGTACTCTGCTTCACCATAATATTAGTAGTGTATTATTATTAGTGTTTATATATGACCCCACATTTTGGGGATTTGTGGACGAGGAATAAACTGAAAAAGTGACTGTATTGTATTGTGTTGTATGTTACATGTTATAACTGAATAAATTTAAGTTATTGTGAATACGCAAACGTTTGATTTAGCGGTATCAGACTGTGTTTTTTTTACGTGTTACAACTGAACAATGTTGAGATTTATTGTGAACGCGTTTAATAAAGTTTGACTGACTGACTTGTCTGACTGTTTTGTTTCGCTTAATGCGCCTTATGGTCCGGTGCACCTTATATATGAAAAAAAGTTTGAAAATAGACCATTCATTGACAGTGC
>JAVQKC010103607.1:0-21586 GCA_036025475.1 Philypnodon macrostomus | reverse complement strand
CTGTTGTTGAGGTAGTGATGGAACAGACTTGACTGAAATGGTTCTGTTGTTGAGGTAGTGATGGAACAGACTTGACTGAAATGGTTCTGTTGTTAAGGTAGTGATGGAACAGACTTGACTGACCTGGTTCTGCTGAGAAAGTGGAGGAGGGTTGAAAGTCAAAACAAACAAACAAAAGCTCCACAGTGCATCTTCTCCAATGTCACTAATGAAAGCTGGTTTCCTTCAGCAGGTCCTGGATGGATCTTAGACATTGACACTGTCTGGAAGTTGGCCACTTCCTTCAATCACTCTAATGTGTAGGGCTGCGGGGCTGACAGTCATCTGTAGACCGCTGTTCCTCCCCCAGGGGCAAATAAACAAACACATTCCCTCCCTCGGCGTCCCCCAGGTGGTCTCAATCAACACATGAATGGAGCATCAGACTGTCTACTCTTCCCACGTCCTCCAGAACATTCTCCTCCTCTGCCCGCTCTTTGATCCAGCTTTTCCCGTTTACCCCCCCCGTCATCCATCTTGGGTGTTCCGGCCACTCCAGACAGGTCGAGGGGGCCACAGACCTCATCCCTCACCGCGGTCTTCCTGCTGGGGACAAATAGGTCCCTGAGCACTGGTGTTGAAGGATGTGCCAGACAAGCACATTCAAATACAATGTCCAACTTATTTTCATCAGAATGTAAACATCTGCTAAATTATTCTGCAGAAGTTTCCAAAGAAATGATGAGTGATTGAGGGAATCAGTTCACGTTAGGTGAACTATACTTGTTTTTACATTTCAGGATTTCCAAGGAATTACTGAGATAATGTTCTTTTCTTATTGATGTTACCAAGAAGCATAAACCACAAAACAATGGCAAAGATCTGACAGTAGATATGAGCATTTGAAAAAGTAATGCTGGATACAATAAATACAACACATATATGCAAAATGCTGTTTGTAAGTTTCCACTACCACATTCATAAATCTACAGAAATGATTATGCGGTGTCCTATAGATCATTTTTGATTTATTTTTGCCTCCAAAAAACACGCTGCAGGGTCAAAGACCTCATCACTGTCCCAGTCTCTTGGGAACCAATCACAGGTCTTCTCTGAAAGGGCTGGTGATCCACTGCTTTAATGACCAACCTGTGCCTAGACACTTCATCACACACAGACCTGAGGTTGACATACAAAACAATATGGCTGACCCCCTTATGGTGATGGTTTACTCTTTGCTGCAGTAGCACCACACAGCGCCTCATTTTTGCCAACACTAAAACCAATACATAAAATAAAAACATACCAGTTTGCTGTTTGTACCAGTCCCAAGCTTGGATAAATGAACAGGGATACTCCAGGATGGGCATCTGGCATCAAACTTAAGCCAATTTTTGTAAATATTTCTCAATGACTACCCGGAAATGAAAGGGACTATAATACATTAAAAAAAATATATATATATATTATTATGGCCCCACCCTACAACTAACAGGAAGTCGGCCATATTGGATTGTAATTGGGAAGTCAGGTATATTTGACAGCCTCATACTTTGCCCAATTAGGTTCAAACCTGAAACACCACACCACCCCCCCCAGCCATGAACACATTCGACCAACATGATGTCAGCCACCTCAACAGTGCCCCCCATAGACCAAAAAAAGAATGCAATTCTAGGGAAATCCACAAAACTTGCCAAAACTATTCCTCACAAACGTCCAGACAAATCAAAAAGTCAGACAGACCCTTCCCACATTTGGGGGACGGGGCCTCCCAACTACCCACGAACGACACAAAACCTCCAGAAATCAGGCAAACAATGTACCGGTTTTAGTCTGAATATTCTGAACATTTTAAATCAACCAGAAGTGACTAAAAAATGGTTCTGTTGCCGAGGTGCTGATGGGACAAAAATGATGGAAATGGATCTGTTGCGGAGATAGCTGCTTAGGGAGCTGCTTCACGGAGAAATCATATATTGTAACCAAATTATTTTACATTTATTACGTTCCATTAGCATTTAGTTAGATTCTGGATCATAGTGACACCAATCCATCGAAATGTATTCAAAGGCAACTATGTCTCTACTAGGTATGGCATTTGTTTGGCCGATACCAATATTTCAATAACCAATTTGGCTGATACCGATCCTTCTCTGACTCTAAATCCAAATAAACCTAAATATTAGAAGTCATGTGTATAGGCCGATACTGATACCAGTCAAAATGGTATATATCGGCCTATCTGTGTATCCCTAGTCTCTACTGTTATATATATTTCATTTGTTATATCCAAACTACTATTTGAGGGGAAAAACAAACAAAACAAAAAAAAACTACATGGTCTTGCTTCAAACAGTTGATTAGTGTAGTAATTGTGTTCCATTGTTTTCAAACTTTAAGACCTCAGCTGCCCCCTGGCATCTAGTTAAGCCTAGTTAAGTGGACTTTTTGTATATATAGTCTAAAATGGGGGGTGGAGAAAGCAATGTTTTGACTTGGGCCAAAAACGACCTGTTACGCAAGTCCCTGCTCAGAGTGGGGAGCACCATAACACACTTAATGAAAACCAGAAACACTGCATCAAGTCAAGTCAAAATGTCTCATCTAAAGTCACTCCTCTCTGGGTACCTCAGTGTTTCTGATTTTCTACTTTTCACATTTTCATCTGAAAGTATATATTTTTTCTATCTCTCAAAGCACAAGCAGAGCAACAACACATTCCTGTCCACATTCCAGCCCGGGGAAAAACAGTGTCCGGAACATAATAAAAGGCCAAGCACGTCATTTGTTTTTAAACCCACTCGCCGTCTGAAACAGAACTGCGCTGAGGGCTGGATTGGACGGCTGTGTTTGTGCGTAACCGAGCAGACAGTGTTTGGGTTCACTTGTGTTTTTCTCTCTGTGGCTGTGGTGGTGATGGTGCTAAAAAAGAAGCACCTGAAAAGCAAAAGTGTTGTTCAAATAAAAGGCTCCATCACAGTCGTACACAGCGTTGAGGTCACAGAGGTCCTGTCCTGAATACATTTGTTAATATAAGAAGCTATCATTTGGAGAGTATTGAGATCTGAATCAAGTCTAGTCCAGGACTAACCCAGGACTCAACAAAGTCTAAACCAGGACTACTACGATCCCATGACCCCATGTGAGATCCACCACAGTCCGATCTGAGGTGGGGCTCATTCTATGGACGTGGCCAATCCATCTTCTGCAGGCATTAATGTTTGTTGTATCAGTTCTTTGGTGCAGTTCTTCATCGTGATGAAGATGGTGATCTTTTGAATGCGCAGAGAAGACAGGCTTTACGGGACTCACGGTATAGCAGTGTGTGTCTTAAGGCTGATCTTCTTGCTTTTTGCTGGGGGAGGCAAAGGCTCCTCTAACCGTGGACACTCTAGTTTGTAAGTCCTCCCCAGAGCTACCATCAGTGGACATTCTTGACCCAAGATACGATGTACACTCATCGACAGCTACAATGAGGCTGTCTTGGAGGGTGATTGGCATCGCAACCTGTGTTTTTATGTGTATAGGAGCTTGAGGCTTAAGGACTAAACCAGGGCTAAACCAAGACTAAGCCAGGTCTAGACCAGAAGTAAATCAGGAATACACCAGGTCTAAACAATGTCAGAACCCACACTAAACCAAGTCTAAAACTGGAGTTAGGACTAAAAAGGAGTAAAAATAGGACTATACCAGCTCTTAACCAAGTCCAAACCCGGACAAATTTTAACAATTTCCCTAAGTCTACAATGGCCATAGATGTTGAGGTAGAGTATCTATGGCCTTGGGCAGGATTGACCTTAGACAAAGTCAATATTAGCTTTGTTTTCTCAGTTATTATTCAGCGTGAGGACATTTGCAAGGAAATAGCTGGTACACTGTGACCTCGTGGGAAGGAATCCTCAACTCAGACATAATCTAGGCGTCCCAGTGACACCAAAGAAACATGTGACTGTATAATTATCATAGCAGATAAAAGGAGCGGCCCTTTGTAGTGTTTGTTGTGGAGACTGCCTCAAACACAGGGCCTTGATAAGGGTCCATGTAAACAGCAGCAGGAGTCAACAGGAGTGTGTATGGGACAGTGGAACTGGGTTGAAGGTCAAACCGCTGTAATGGACTGCTGTAGTTGTCGTCCAGAAAACCTCTTGACCTCGATTCCTGCCAACAACAATATCACTCTCACTGGCCCTTCTCGACAAATGTGACTTTGAGTGATTTTTGTGTAACACCTCCGGCCTGACACTTCCCATCATTCATTCTATTTTTACCTTTTAATCCATCCACATCACTATATATGTACTCCTGACCACCATGCATTGTAACTGATACAGGGCTCACAAAATCAAAAGAGCCCTGCCCGACGTTCTATCGTCCGAATTTTGGCCGCAGTAAAGATACCACATTTAGTTCACTCTGCGCTGCCCATGTACAGTTTTTACTTTATTATGTCAGTTAAAAATAATAGGCCTAATAGCTCTGGAGCTCTCACACAGCAGCTTGACGGGAGTACGCTCAGTAATTCACACACAGCACATGCGCACACACGCACACACACACACACACACACACAAAAGCAGCGTACCTGCGTTAAGTTTGGCTCTATATCAAACACAAATCTAATGGAAAACTATCTCAATCGTTTGTGTTTCATTTGTGCTGTTTATTTTTGTGCTGTTATGATTTTGAAGATATTACTGATTACTTGTAGGCTATAGGTTCATCTGTCATTTGTTTGTGCTTCGTTTGTGTTTTAATTTCGAGTAATTACGTCATCAGATAACTTCCAGCTAACTTCCCAGGGAGAATTTAGCGCATAAACAAACATTGTCACTAATATTTTAGAACAGGACTTATTCTTTGAGGCAATACTTTTGTTAATGTATTGGTCCTGTTGTGTTTGTTTTATGTCTATAGACTACAGCTAATCCTGAAAATGACTAAATACTGTAATCCAACTAAATAAATGGATTCACTCTCCTCACATTATATTGTAGGTTTATGTTTCAGTTTTATAAGATTTAGCTTTACAGGCTTTATTTTTTATCTTTTTGTTTGCATCTGAACTTACTGCAAGGCACCTTAAACATAATACCAGTACCATCAAAATACCAATGAAATACTAATGAAAGAATGAGAGCAGAGCAGACACTGTTGCACTTTATATATATGTTATAAATGGTTGATTCATGTTTGAATATGACAACATTTACACTATAAACTATTTTCCTCATAAACAAAATTAGGCTAGTTGATTTCATTTTGGGCTACTAAAATGTGAAGCATGCCTGTCTGAAGGGCTACCAGGTATTTTGAAATCTGAGGAGCCCTATGATACATGGTTCTTCCGACCTGCCAATCCATATCTCTGTTGACCTCATCTAGTAGTGCACTGCCGGTCCCATCAGCTCCTCAGGAAGCTAATAATCTCCTTCCTGTATCTGACAGAGGCGTGTGCACGAGGAGGTCTGGGGCATATCTAAGCACAAGCCTGTGAACAATGATTATTCAGCCTGAACGGAAGTCATAAAGACTTCCTCTGATGGCTATCAGTGTAGACAGAGGGAGTGGAGCCACAATACTGCCATGGGCTACAACAGACTAAAGCTGTCCTGACACCCAACCAGCTCAAGACACCTAAACATACCAGACACATCAGCTCACATACATGTTTAAAGTCTACTTAACTGGAATATGGATGTAGTCTTTATATCATATCTACGCATCAAAAATGCTTCCGTCTGTTTTATTTATTTTTTATTTTATTTTTTAGCTGTATCTTTTCACTTTTCACTGCCAATCTGCCTCCTGTAGTGAGCATTAACACCCAATACTCTCCAGGGACCAGAATCAATTTGTAGAACAAAAGCGTGGTCAGTGTACACAGTCAATTAAGCTTGACATTGATCTGAATCTAAAAAAAGATGAAGACCAAACTGTTGGATAATCGGGGTAAACAGACTAGGTATTGTCAGGAAGAACAAAACCACCAGTAACCAATGAACCTCTCTTCACAGACACAAGGGGTCTCCTAATGGACGTGGCTTGTTTAAAAGCACTATTTTTCATCCAGGTCATTGTACTGAGAGACAAGCTTCTTTATGAAACAGTTCAATTTGAATTTTAATGGATATTCTTCTGTTTTACCTAAAAAAAAACACCCAGAGATCTGCAATTTGTTTTCGCATTAACTAACTATGTCTGTGATTGTGGCATGCTGAAAACTGCATCCAGAACTCCCCTCCCCTTTGAGATTCTGCTCTATAACCCAAAGTGACAGGCGTCCAATTTTCAGTGATCTCACACAGATATCCCATCTCCAGGCCAAAGTTTAACAGCCAACCAATAAAGGGACACCTCTTACAAGCTGCTTTTATATGACCCAGTATCACACGGCTACTCTGTGAGGGCTACGGGGACCAATAACTTGTGTCATTAATGACCACTGCTAATGCTGCCGCTTGACCCGGACATGTCTCGTAAAAGTTAAGCAAAAAGATCTCTCCTCATCTGATTTAAACGGTAACAGTGACACAAAGTAGATGATTTGAACTTTTCTGTTGAAATTGCCAAAATTACAAATAAATCACTGCATAAAAACAATATTATAAATTTTTTCTCATTGTCTTGAGCTAGAATCAGACATTTAATATTATTAAGGGTACGGTACGCATATTCAGAAATAATCAGTTATTCCCCTTACAAGGTAAATCTGACCATTCCATTAACGTTTCAAATACAGAGGTGAAGAGAGCAGACAACTACCCCAATGCATTCTTTATTTATTATTTACACAAGGTCCCTCGTGAGAAGCTGTCAATCACGGCTCATGGAATATGATTTAAACAAAAAGTATACATTTTCCTCCAGGAATTTGAAGAGGCTTTACTTGAACCATTCAACTCGCTGGCACAAATCAGTAAGCGATGCTCTATTTGGCTGTTGAACCAAAAAGAAAATGTAGAAAAATATCTAAATTGAATAACAATTGCCAATGCATGATATAATGTTTAACGAAACAGAGATTGGACTAAAAGCAATACTTAAAACTAATTAGATTTTTTGTCATCTGCAGTATTAGAACTTTTCAGAGGCAATTTGGTACAATTTACATTTTTAACCAAATAAATGAAGGAAGGATAGCTGTTGAAGTAAAAATGAAAATTGTATTAGTCAGAACGTTTTGTCTTTTTGAATAATGCATACTGTGAAGGTCAGGTTTGTTTACACAGAGTTGAAGAAATGTTTGTGTGTGTATTATGTGAACCCTGGCTCCATGTTATCATATCAAAGCCCATAGTTATTACTCTGTGACTTTCCCTTCTCTGTTCCTCTGGTTCTTAACCCTGTTTTCATGTTGTGGCCACAGCGTTTGTAATCTACCCCTGGACCGGCGCCAAACACGTCTGCAGACACCTGCGTCAGACCAGCTGAGAAAAACAAGAACACGTCTGCTCTATACCCTCCATCCTCCCCTTTAAACTCCAGGTCATGTGACTTTTTTGCTGTTGTTTTGACCCCGGGGTTGTCTTGCCTCAGGGTCAATGTAGCAATCCCTTGCTTATTACCCACAATCTGAAAACATCTCTGCTTCTTAAGTGACACACACAAACAGGAGGAAGAGGGCCCCGTTTGAATCTCATTGAACTTTGGAGTAACTCAATGACCGGGGTTTACTCCAGAGCTGCTCCGGCGATGACCTTTCTGTCTGTGGGATCGTCCGGGGGGGATGGGCGCCGCATTGGCCTCTTGTTATGGCTTACGTTGTTTTGGGTCCACACCGTGACTGCCAGGGTGAGACTATACTATTAACATGGTTTTATAATAGATGCCACATTGTACCACAGTCTAGATGCCATAAAGTATGCACATTCTGTACTCAAGTAACAATACATGTTCTACTGCCTATTACTACAAATGCACCACTGATCATTCAATCAGAGATCCAAATAATATAGTCAGCCAAATGAATGTTTCAGTACACAATAAAAGTAATTTGTTGCTGAGACTCTGATAGGGAGAGAGATTGTGCCGTGCAGAGAGTGTGGATTATTATTATTTTTTTAGAACTATCAATCCAGTCATTAGCTGATGGAGCTGTGGAGGGGGAGATGGTGCTGCTGCTGAGGTGGTGATGGACGAGAGTGAGATTTAGCCAATCTTGGTTTTGATGGTTTTGCAGCTGAGATGGTATTGGGGAAGAGTGAGGTGGCTCTGCTGCTGAGATGGTATTGGGAAAGAGTGAGGTGGTTCTGCATGTTGATGTTAGAGAGACCGACAGTTCTGTATTTAGCTGAGGTGGTGATGGGAGTGAGTGAGAAAGATCTGCTGCTGAGGCAGTGATGGGGGAGATATTGTACAGCTATTTGCATATTTCTTTGGTATTGGTTTTGGCCTTTCTGATTAAACCAATTATCCAGGCTTGGGACTTGTTGTGGCTTGATTAATTGTATAAAAAGTACATGATCATTACAAATGTACTTAATTACTTGACAAAAATATTGCTGCACATTTCACTGTCATTGTTAATGGTCATAGGTGAGAAGGTTCTCATTAACCCTTTCTTCCAAGGTCATCAGAATGTAAGCACACTTTGTAATGCTGCTTGATTTTCCCATAGCTCCCGGTCTTTCTATCTCAACACCATTCACCGCACTTTTCCGATTCAGAGCAGGCATCAGAGGGCACACACGGTGGATACAGTGCGTCACCATGGTTACCGATAAGGCTGTGTATTGTCCGTGGCGCAGTGGCAAACACATGACTGTGAATTGGAGTTCCTATTGGTATAGGCTGTACTTACGCATGTGAGTGTTGGTAACTGAGCGTCACAGATGCGTGGACTGAATTCTTTAGAAGAGAAAAGAAGATTTAGTCATGGATTATACCTATAATTCTGAAATGCTTTACAATGTACAATTACTTATTTTGGGGGTTTGAAAACACCACTGATATTAGCTCTGAATTCTGAGTAGAAATAAAAACATTCCTTCACATATGGGCAGAAACTTTCTACAGATACACTGCGTAATGTGTGTGTGTGCGTGTGCGTGTGCATGTGTGTGTCAAATACAAAACGTGGTGCTCCCTGTACTTCTTTGTCAGACCAGGGAACAGGGGGTGCTCTGCTCTGTGGTCCAAATTAAGCCCACCTTCAGCTGCGTAACATAGTGTTCCCTACATAGAGAACGACGAGCCCTGCCGGCTAAGTGGCAAACAACTTGGAGTACTTTTCAAGACCTTTTCCAAAGTAGAGCAAGGTGACCTAAGTGTTATGTCAGTCACTTGTTCTGTCGGGGAAGTTCTGTTTCTGCGCCTATGTGTGGGCTGCCATTGAGGAGGACGATACTAAAAACAAAAGAAAATGACATTATTTTATACACCATTCTGAATTTAAAGGAGCCGTATTATGCCTAGGTTCATGTTTCTTTAAGATCCTCTGTCCACCTGTTGGCCACGCCCACTTCTCTATTACAGCCAATGAAAACAATGGAAAGTAGTAGCAAGGTGGGGTTTATTCACATATCTGTGTGAAACGTGAAACCAAATGTTTTCAGATCCTGTGAAGGTCAATGCCCCAGCAAACAAGATTACTCTAACGTGTAAATTAAACTAAATACAACTCCAGGTATGTTGGTAGCTCAGAAAAGCATATATAACATACCAGGAGCCCTTTAACTACACATCTCAGAGGGTTATAGTCTGTTTTGACTACAGCATACCACTGCAGCAAACAAATTCATGTCTCATATTCAATGATTATGGCTGAGAAACGTGGCTGTCTGTATCAAAGCAAACAATGAAGTGAGTCACACTGGAGAGGAGTGGGTAGGCTGTATGAGCACTACTGTACACACCTCATAGTGACTCACACACAAGTCAGCAAACACTAACTGTAGAATTATTCTCCTCACACTGCTCCTTTATGAATGCACGTTGGGCAAAATATTCAATGTGTTTTTGTGAAAGTGAAGGTGACTCCGGCAATAGGACTAATGTCAAATGACCTAAGCACAAAAACAACACAGCTAGACCTTTGTGCATTGAACGAGTGAATATACCCTGACTCATGTCCTGAAGCACTGTGTCAGACATGATGGAGATCTATACAGGACTCACTTATTCCACATGTGAGAACCTAGTGAACCATATTATAAGTGACCACCTTTACGATACACTTATTTTCTTCTCTATTCTTAGGTATTTTTCAGCCTTTTTCTGGCTTTATCAGGACAGTATTGCCACAGGATATTGGATTTGTACCCATAACTGAATATGGGCCGCACACACTATCCATCCATCCATTTTCTTCCGCTTGTCCGAAACCAGGTCACGGAGGCAGCAGTCTAAGCAGGGAACTCCTGCCTTCGACCGACGCCCAATCCACATTGCACCAGCCCTTTATGGCACCTCCCGCGGGTGGTGGGTCCACGGGAGGGCCTGACAGCGTGTGCACGGGCGGGGACTCGAACCACCGACCCTCCGGTTGAAGGGCGAGCATCTACCCACTGCACCACCGGCCCGCACACACTAACAATGAGCTAATCCACGGTGCCATTCTGTTGTTCTATAATAGTGAAGCGGTCATTGAAACTATATTCAATCAAAATCAAAATCAAAATCTTACAGAACGCTTTATGTTTAAGAAGCCAAAATGGTAAAGACTAAAAAAACAAAAGTGTATTAAAAAGCAGATTATAAGCCTGGCTCGAAAATGTCCACCAACACATATTCTACAGGCGGGTAAGCATGTCGGCTGAGTGTAATATTTAGCGGTGAATTAATTGTCTCCTTCCAAGTCATTTCATACATGACAAATTACTGAGACTGCAAATATTAGTTAACCACATATCAAAGGGAACCGCTAATCTGATTGCTTCTAGAGGCTGCACATTTACACCAAATTTTACTGGTCTCCAGAATGCCACCATGTGTACCCGGCAGATGGGTGGCACAGTGCTCCAAAGATAGTCCAAATAGCGTTATTACATTCATATTAGATTCTTGTTGAATCTTTAAATGTGGCCTGCTATGTTAATGGGCTGACTTTAGAGACGTATCGAGCGTCAATGGGTAAGAGTTTGAATCCCCACCTGAGCGTATACTGTAGTTGTGTCCCTGGGCAAGACACTTGACCCACATTGCCAATGAATGTGGTTGGAGGGGCAGAATGGGCAGCTGTGGTCTTTGAGTGCATTTTGAATGATATGCTTAGGTACTGGTCTTCTCGTTTGTTTCACATTGCTAGTTCTGTAGGCTGTAGTAGAAATGGTCGAGGTAAGAGAAACATAACAATAGTTTTGCATAATATAACCCGTTTACATATATTCTGAATGTTTCTGTTGTAAACTTCCTGTATGCTAATGCGCAGATCAAGTGAGAAAGTGTCAGTCAGTATCAGATTAGCTGGACAAGAGGATTCCTAAACAGGGCTTAAGAGGGATGTATTATTAATGGTGACTGCACAAAGAGTTAAAGTTTCCCCCACAACACACTGAAATATGCAAATCTTGAGTCAATAGTGGCAAAAAGTTAACAGACCTGTGTCCACACATGTACAGTGTGGCTTGCACATATGGAATGTGCTTTCAACATATTACATATTTACATTTTCCCACTTATTCTGGAATCGCTCCACACCTCCTCCCTGTGTGTGTCTCATAATACATACTGTGGCTTTGCTCCACTCAAGGATTCATGCAGTTATTGAAATATAGTGTGCATAAATGGATCTAAATGGTCTATGAGAGATGATTGTTGTAGTTATATACTGTTGAAGCTAGATAAAAACTATTTAATTAGATTCATAGGAAGATAAACCAAAAAAGACAACAAATACATTGGATTTAGTAATTGTATAAACTCCCATTGGTCCATTCATTAGTAGTTCACTAACTTAACTTGATTCGATTTTATATTAAACAATTCAGTCAACATCATTCATGTCCAAAGTGTGGCCAGTTGTTTCCCAGCACTGGTTGTGTTTTAGTACCTTAGTATACATTTACACATATTATATCATATATCAACTCTAAAGCTATACCTGACCTTACTATTACAGTCTAAATTTATGACCAGATTAAAACGTAGGTAATGTGAAAACTGATTAACTGATAAAAATATCACTGATACTTGACTTTACTGCCATTTTAGTAATTCGGATTACTTTCAAAAGGACATTACCATTACAACGTCAACCCTTTGACATTTTTATATTTCTAACTTACTACCGCAGTACTATCTGTGATGTGAGTGCATTTGGGCCTGAGAATGTGTCATGGAGTGTGATAATTCAAAGGTAAATTAGGACGGACTTCAGTGGATCACCTTTTATTGGTTCGCCGTAAAGAGGACCCAGCCATTCTAATTCAATTACATTTACCTCTTTAGCAGGGCAATTATGAGAGTTAATTAGTTGCATAATGGCTGCCTGGTAACTAACCAACGCATGATTAGAAAATGTGATAGCATGAAGTGTTGTTGATTGTGCCTGATGTTTTGAGGAAGGGGAAGCACCAGGAAGACGAGCCTCTCTCTAAAGGGACAGGTTTGTGTATACAACTTAGATCAGACACTGTTTGGGTGGATACCTCTATTCATTTATCATTGTGGCTCCCCCAGATGTTAAGTGTTTGTGGTCTGGGGTTTGCTCTGATCTTCTTTTTAGTGCTGACAGTGGAGACGAATGAGGGAAGAAAGCTTGGCTACCAAACAAAAGCCAGGCCTGAGGGACACGCACAAAAAACATCTGACATTTACATTTTTTTACAGAGCTAGATTATGTTATTCCTGAGATTTCAAGAACATAATCCTTCGTCCAATTCCTGGAATGCATGAGCGATCGTACCTCCTAATGTACACCTCGGTGAGGTTGATCTTTATTTATGAATAAAAAGCCAGTATAACATGTCGGCTACAATAGCTTGTGAATTCTCCAATCGTTCATAAAGCTCTGCTGTGGAGCCATATGTTTGCTCTTGGGAGCGGAGGGTGATGTTAATGTAAACATGACATACAGCATAGAGGGGTCCTCGGAGAGATGGCCTAGGGGGAGCACAGCATTGCAGTACAATGGTTACGCTGCACTGACAAGGCCTCTGGTTGTCATGGAAACCATACAAAGGTTATTGACACCATTTTAGAGAGCTCTCATAAATGCTTTATATTACTGTATATATTACTTTGGTATGGGTTACACTCTACATGGAGAAGGCCATGTGATTTATTCTCCCAGGTGTGATTCTCTGACGGTCTGAGTGTTTGTAATCAAACATACACATCTTAAGTCTCATTTCTGTTTTCAATTGAGCGTGCACCTCGCCTCACAGACACTTACATGTCCTGAGTCAGGACCAAAAATCTATGTCATATGTCTGACATCGTCAGTGATATGGATCCTGTTAAATACACAGTTAATTATCTGCTGACTAACAAAGATATATGCATTAATGGAGGAAAGACTGGGTTCATGTTTGACAGAAATACTCAATGATTTATCACTTTGTTTTTCTTCTGGTGAAGACCAAACGGATATCGTATGGATGTGGTTCCACATCAGCATATAACCAGAGTTCACTGGATCATGATCCTCAGATGCATATGGAGCAAATCATCTCCATGACAGCATGTGCATACAGCTGCATGTTTGGCTGTAGGAGATTTGTGTCATCCACAAAAAGCCTCTGCATAAGAGGTTTTTTCTCCTTCTTTTTTAAAAATATTGACAATATTATAATAATATAATGTAATAATATTGCATATTGAAATATTATAATATTATAACAATAAAAACATTACTTTAATGTAATGTTGTGGCATGACATGTTTAAAAACTGTAGGACAGTTAATCAAACTGTGGTCAGGGGACCACTAGTGGTCCGTGACAGCCCCTAAGTGATCTGTGGGAAGATGTCACAAAGAAATCTGATTTTATTGTTAAGTTTCTCAACTCACCACAAGACTCTCTGAGCAATTAATGAACACAGGTAAGTTGACTTCTAATTTGAAAACTAAGCAAATCTAGCCTTAATTGAGACTGTAGCCTTTTGTCTGACACGTTTGAGAAACATTGCTGTAGAATGATTACCACTACAATTAACTAAAAATGAATGACTAATGATCCCGTTTTGCATTTGGTGGGGTCGTCTTGTGCTTAAGTTGAAGCCTGCTCTCATGTGATGGATGTGTCTGGAGAGACAGACTTCAAAGTCGTTAATTGAAAATTGAGACAGTGTTGAGATGATGTTATTGATTTCCATGCACTCTCGATGAGCAGTATATGGCGGCCTGTGCTACCTTGAGGACAGGGTGAAGAGGTGAGGAGGGAACAACAGTCAGGTCAAAGCAGGACAGAGGAAGTGTGTGGGGGCGGGGTACACAGTGGGCGGGGCTAGGGTTAGGGTAGGCTGCTAAGTGGGTTTACAGATGGACATTACGCTCCCTTTAATGATGTTGGTACAAGCATATGTTGGGACCATAACCCCGGATCATAAAGCTAGTGAAGGTTTACAGCCCGGGGAGCAGCTCCTAACACTGGTGCCTTTTCTCCACAGCATCGATCAGAGCAGAACAGCCAGGCCCCCAGGCTGTTTGTAAGTCAACGTAAACCCACAAACCTTCAAACCGGTGCTTGGCCAATCAATAGAGGTGGAAATTGTGTTTACTCCTGTTTTCCATGGCATTTGAAATGGTCTCCAATGGAAGCTCCCAAACAACATCCATCCACTGCAGGCTACGTCTTTGTCTTGTGGAGCGCCTACAGAAAGACAAACATTACTGTATATCAAGCGTCTCTAGTGAGAAGATAATGTTTGCTAACCAAAACAAGGCAGCTTAATCAATACAATTTCTTTCTTCTCAAGGCCTCGTGCCACACACCCCCACCTGGCAGCAGTCTTTGGTTCAAAAACAATCAGATCTGGCCTAGTATGACACAAATAGGCTATTGTATGAAACTGAAAAAAACAATGTGCATTTTTAACAAGCTATCTTATATTCCAATCAATCTTCTAAAAATGAGCATATCAAATTGAAACTCAAAGTAGGCTACTCATAACATGAAACACGCCTGATAATACTGATATTTTTGGCATAATTTATTTTGTTATTAACTTTAATTTAATTTATAAATTAAATTTGATAATATTTAACTAAATCTTTATCAGCTCCTAACCATTGGCTAAAAGAAATAAATACATAATAATTCTCTTATTATGATTTTTTTTACTACAGTCAAAAAGTGATGTTTTAGGCCCTCTGCAGTGTGTATGTGTGTACCAGGATATATTCCTTATGGTTCTGCTCTGCTTAGCAACTGTTGCTAAGAGATGAGGCAGGGGGAGGGGTCGCCTCATAGTATTTCTGTGCGGGAAGGACAAGGTTATGGCTTAAACTTTTATTTAAAAGTATTCAGAGGATGTTTATGATGAAATGTATAGAACACTCTGCTCTGTATACAATGTGAATATACTGCCCCCCTCTCTCTCTTTCTGCGTAATGGTGGACATTTTAACCCAAAATAAATAACCACCCGGCCTGCTGCCACTTCAGCCATGTGGAAGAATTAGAGTAGGGATCAACAGTGGGGCTTTTTAGATTTAGATGAATGAAAACAACTAAAGGAACTCCATCTACATTCTTGAGTTAACTTAACAGGGCTGGATATATTATCAAACTAATACCATAGTCTGTTTGCACAATATAAATGTCCTGTTATAAAGTTCACTCCAAGTTCCAAGTTATAGGTACACTTTTTGTGGGGAATTTTATTTAATGAAAAATAAAATGTAAGGCGACACACAAACTTCAAACACTGCTCCTACTCAGGCCTCAGTGAACATCAAGAGCACCTCTCACAGAAACATTTATCTAAGGTACTATGTCATATCAATAATGTCAAACTGACAAAATGTGTACTTGTCTTAGCACGAATCTGTGGGTTGATGAATACCTGGAAAATATCACATTGGCATTATTTCTGCATATTTGTACAGCTTTCTAAAGAATTAGTTTAGCTATCACTGGCCTCAAGCACTGAATGGTTTGGTTTGCATCTGGTTGTGGAGTAGGTGATTGAATTGGTTTGGCATCTCACAAAATTAAAAAAATAAATAAAATAAAATCAATGGCCGCAACCATAAAAATTGGCATTCACACAATTGTGCTTTATTGCTGTACTTGTACAGTAGTTCTAAAACATAGGGCAACATTCAAATGTATGAAATTTCTTATTTTTTCTTTCCACATCATATATGTATGCATTTCATGTTATGTATAAAAGGAATATTACAAATAACAAACAGAAAACAATTTCTGAAAGGCAGTGAGGTACCTATGTTCAGGTACTAAATATTGTATTTCCCGAGACAATCATGGACCATTCCTGACTGAAAACTACTGGTGAGAAGATGGCCACCAGTCGCTGTTGGGCGTATAATGGACAGAGGAGGTGATGAGGTGATGGGCATTTGGAAATGAGCAGAGACATTGAGCAGAGAAAAGCAATTGTTGTATGTTTTTTTAAATAAAGTATAAATAAAAAATAATGTTTATCTGCATTATGATATGTCAAACAAAAAGCCCTTAGGTACTAGGGCTGTATTCTCCCGTAACATCACAATATAAAAATGTGACTCATGGAGTAAATAAATGCTATTAAAATAAATACATTTTCTTGCTTAAAATAGAACTGCATACATAACAATTATCACATCAAGCAATCGGTTACACTGTAGATACAGATACATTATATGGGATTTTAACTGATGTGCACAGGCAGTAAAACAAAAATCATACACTGAGCCAATGTGTCCAAAATATTGCTCAGGTTCCATCTCGTATAGTAAATGCCTGCGGTCTCACCTTATCTATCAGGAACATTTTGTGCATCTCTACGCACCAACAGCAACTCAATATTGATCCTCTGATGGCACTGCTAATTTGTAAGACTGAATCAATCAGACACATTGTGGGTGATCAGTGGAAATGAGAAATCAATTGCAGCCATTGATACTTTGTGGCTCTAACAATTCCGATCCAATCTTCAAAGATCAAACAGTTTGTCGAGACACACCCGGCTTGTTACAGACATGACAACACAAAAAACCATTGTGCAATAGAACATCCATATACAATGAACTTTGCATCTTTGCAACAAAACAACAGAGGAAAAATAACAAATCATATTAAATAGGATATAAACAATTTTCAAAGACTTCAATCATTCTGAAAAAAGATATTCACATTTTAAAATAAACTTCCTGTTTCCTCCATCATTGCATCGAACCCAAGACATTCATCTCACAACCACAGACAGTAGTATCACCCCTGTTCTTTCAGCCTGCTCTCTTCTCTTTTACAGTAGTAAGTAACTTATGACACAATCACTATTTACAGGGCCGTAGCCACGGAGACGCCCTGGGAGCTGGGCCGATCCACTAAAAGGGGACAAGAGGAAGGGCTGGGTCCACATGGGTCTGTTTGTTGGGGTTAAGTTGGGAAGCCGAGATGAAGGGACAGGAGGGTAGACGTTTGAGATAATGTGCAGACACGCCCGCTGTGGTGGACAGCTGCAGTTCATCTAGGCTCAGGACTAGACTGTTTTTCTCCTTTCAACATATTTTACAGACAATTGACTCAAGTACAATTCAGTAAAAGCTCAGGTTTGGTAATTTTTGCAGTATGTAAAACACACTGTATGTGTATATTTCAGCTGCTCAGGTCATTGTACAGTTGGATTTTGAGACACCTTTGGCACATTGTCTTAAGCTTGTAACACCAAAGTCACTAGTTTGTCAGAGCAGTTTCAATGACACCCCATTTTGATCCACAATAAACATAAATTGTGAATCAATTGAGATTCCTTTACAACTGCTTCTTATCCCAACTGTAATACACAACTTGATGGCACATGCATCATTTTGCATGGTTGAGCAGAAAACATTTTCAGCTTATTTAACCAAAGGCTCAGTCCCTTTTTACAGTAAAAGTAAGATGTTGGCCAGAGGTTTGTGTTCCTCAAAGGCTGGTGGTGACGATGGGAGAAGTGCACCTTCGGATATTTCTGAGGTTACCCTGACCAGGGGGTTGCCAGGGCAGCAGTAGCACTTAAAGAGCCCAAAGTCGTGATAGTGTCCCTGAAATGGTGAAAAGGTCCCACATACAGCGGTGCCAAAAAGTCGACCTGTTCCGAAGGCATTGTTTCACTTGTAAACTTGATCTAAGAGACTCATCGCAGGTCAGCAAGTCAAGTATATTATCAGCAGCACCATGTTTCAGAGTGGACTTTCACGGTGAGCATGACAGCCACCAGAAGGACCTTTAAATATTTTACTACAACTCCTGGATGTCTAAAACCTCCCAAAACAGCCCAAAGTGACACCACAAACCCTACTTAGACTGTATTTGTATGCATGTTTATCTAGCCTGGATGTCATATTGTATCTAAAATGTTGTTGAGTGTGCACAGCTTAAGTGTGGTTGCTGGGAGTCCCTCCAAAAGCATGAGGTCAAAAGAGAAGAGTTGGGGCTGATATCAAAGTAATTACTTGGTCCATTGTATTTTGTTCAGTATTAGATAGGTCTCTCCCTTCTACTGGGAATCTCTGTCATGGAGAGGCCTTCCTATTGGTCCAGAGCAGCGTGGGGGGTGGGGGTGGGGACTGTGGTGTGCGTGGATTCCAGTGGCTCCGCCCCTCACACTGCAATCTTTGCCATCGCAGAAGCTCCCCGAGGGTGGTGCACTCGTTGCCTTTAGACAGATGGAGCTGCTGGAACATCTGATGGATAAAAAGGAGAGAAAAATATGAAGAAAAAAACAAAAAACTCTAGACAGGTCATTAAAGGGGCCGTATTATGCTAACTTGCTAATTCACTTTTTCAGAGCTTTCAATTGCCTTCTCAAGAAAGTAGTTGTGTTACTTAAAGCCCTGCTAATAGGACTTCTGCCCTGGCCAATCGTTCCCAGCGCTGGCTTGGGCTGATGCAGTGAAGTGGGTGTGGCCAGCAACGGGAGAGAAGGCCCTAAAGAAAACATGCACCTAATTTGATCTTTTTTAGCAGAGAAAAAAAAGGACGAATTGTATATGGTTTAGTTGTATAGAAGTTTTAAATTTAATCTAGAGGTGCACAAATGTAATTCAAAAAGCTTGAAAATAGGCAGAATATGGCCCCTTTAAAATACAACAAGAAGGGGATTAGGAAGCGGTCTTTGTAAGCAAGCATTGGATTTATGGCAAATAATAAAACCATGAACGAATGAATGAATGAATGAAAAATGTGTGTCTCATAATTAACTGCATATATTCAGATATTAGGCCTAGTGAATATTCAAGAGCCATGAAATCGTTGTGGGATCAATAAGGGATCAATATGAGGTGGCAGAGCATTGGACATACGATGACCTCTAAAATGAGTTTGAAAACAACCAAACAGCACTGTGCCGGGTTTTCCGTGCATGCAAACGATCAGAAGAAAACTCTGACTTTGAGGAGGATTCCCACTTCTGATTGACAACTTTAGCACCCCCACAATTCCATATTCTGTCTATAGTTACTCCATACATTAGCTCTGAGAAGATGATGAATTACAGGGTCCAGGTCTCCACCATACAGCCCTCTCTCTTCACCACACGCACACACACGCGCCCACACGCACACACGTACATACATGTCAATGCTCTAGATAGGGTCATCAGTCAACTGCCAGTCAATACGCTGGCAAATCAATCAGACAGGAACTCCAATCTCCTCCAGACAGTGATATGGGCTACGGGACCAGCCTTCATGAGCCATACTAGAGGAGGAATTGAAGCTTATGTGCTATTTATAGGTCGTTAAACTGCACAGTGGTCACAAAAAAGATTTATTATGCAAGGGTGCTTGGTATTCATCCTCCTTGTTACCAAAAAACAGAAACACTTATTCCCATGTTACAGATGCTCAACATTCAAGTACATTCTTAAGTAAATATACCTGAATATATTTTCTTTACTCAATTTTAAAAGAATACAGCATTATATAATTAGTCATAGTAGTTGTAGTAGCCGCAGTAAGTACTTAAGTACAGTAAGTACAGTTTTGAAGTATTTCCAAATCTTCAAAGAGCAATATTGGGCACAAAGTAGTAGTAGTAATAGAAATAGCATTAGCCAATACGTTTACTTGAGTACAGATTGTGAGTGCATCGTATAAACCTTCAAAGAACATGATATGGGAGATAATAGAAGGTCTATCCTAACGCATATTATAACCATTTCCGGTTATGCCTTGACTTAAAAGGGGGTGTATCAAGAGTTAAACACTTAACACACACTGATTCTGCATAAGCACCAAACTCTATGACCTAATCCATAATTCACACCTCGCTGCCAGGCTCCTCTCTGCACTGGCGCCAGCGAGGAACACCAGCTACTGGAACAGCAGACGAGCAAGAACAGCATGTCCTTCTATGTGAACACACACAGGAACACAGACAATCAGAGTCCCCCAATTATGAAAAAATGAAATATACCACTATAATCGAGAAGACAATATAACAATGTGCTGTTATCATCATTATGTTTAAATGAAAGCTTAATAGAAAAATGTAGCATTGCTTCAAGATAGAAAAGGGACAATGCAGTGGTTTTATTGTAGCGCCATATGTTACAAAATCAATTCCTAGGACATCTTTTTATTGGCAAAGGTTTCTATGTATCGGCTAAACTGTTTTTGGAAGAGAAGTCAATAGTTGAATACATAATTTGTTACTTGGATCAGTGTTTCCCAACTGGTGGGGTGGGGCCCAGAAGTGGACCGCAGGGAGGTTGAATATAGTTTAACTGTATGAACTTATATGAAGCCTTACACCTAATGGTGAAATAAATGTTAAAATACTTGTAAGTCACAGAAAGGTCATTTGCTGTAGATTAGTAACTACAGAAGCCAAGCTTAACATCAGCCATCCACTGTTCCCTTCTGCATCCTTTGGTTTTCATTTATCCAATTACATTTTCTGATTGTAGACACAGTGAGGAATGCGGCTAATTGAGGTACATTCTAGGTCATGGAGCTGTTCCCATCTCCAAAATGAACAAATGGAAATGCTGCCGCTCCAGACGACACACGGGATTAGTGCAATGGTATTGTAATTGCCAAATAATGAAAGCTGATGGTAAAGACAAAGCCACAATAATACAATAACAAAATGATAGTAAAATACAAACGGCAGCTCTCATTTGTACGTACAAGAAAAAAGTCATGCTTTCTTCTGCTTATTCAGTTTAGGGGTCTGTGCCTGAGGCCCATAGTTGCTGGGACAGGCTCCAGTCACAAGGAAATACATTTTATTTCATGCCTTAACATGTACATAGTATAGGCAAATTTAAGAGCTGCAGTTTATCAAAATGGTGGAAAACCAAGCGGGGAATTCCAAGCCACTATTAAAAAAACAAGCAGGATGAGGAAGCAGGTATAACTGAGATAATGTTCGGCAAAAGCAGTGGTTTCCAGTATTTAAACTAGGCCTGTGCTGTCGTCCCCGACAGCAAGGTGTATATCGGCGAAAACGGCCCCGTACGTCTGCCCCGTACGTCTGCCCATACGTGCTACAACTGTTACCAATGGGACCT
>JAVQKC010103578.1:0-27298 GCA_036025475.1 Philypnodon macrostomus | reverse complement strand
TAAGTAACAATATAATAAACATATAATAAAAAAGTACAATAAAAAAAATACAAAGGTGCAGGTAGAATTAAATGAGGTCTAAGAGTATTTCACAGGTGGTAAAATACTTCATATGAATTTTGTATTGCACATGATATAGTATTGCACATACATTTCAGGCTTCTCAAATATAAAAAAAAATGAGAGGTAAACATTTAAGTACGTTCTCAGTTTAGAATATACAGCTGAAAAACCTGGGTTGAGATTATAGTGTAATAGTTCTGACAAGAGCAAAAGTGGGAGAGAACAGTATGCCATGTGCTGAGGATAAACTAAAATAAAGTGTGTGTGATTCATTTAGGTGGGTTGTGTGAGAAACACAGTTGTAGGAGAGTTCAGCCGACGTGTGTCAAGGCAACACAATTACACTCACTGCCTGGCCACTTTACTAGGTAGACTGTGTACCTATTATAATGGACCATGCTGTGGTCTTTTGCTGCTGTATCCCACCTGCTTCGTCATTTTGTGTATTTAGAGACCATTCTTAATGGCCACAGACAAAATACAAAGACTAAGCCTATCATTTTTTTCCCCTTTGTGTCTTAGATGTGTGTAGAAATCAGCCACTGAAGTCATTGTATGTCATCTGTTACATGGTGTGTTACATGGTATGGCTAACACGAGTGCACTCAAACTGTCTATTGATACGTGTAAATGTTCCTCATAGCACGTCTAATCCCATCTCTTTGTTGAGTATGTCAACACAATATGTAGTCCTTTCTTCTCTGCAGGCTCCGAGGCACTGCTCTCATGGACAATCACTGTAGTGGATTCTCCTCGGGTCTTTAGAGAGCTGCGGGAAGCGAGTGTCAATAGATGTGGAGTGTGTGAGTGTGAGAGATGATAGACTGAGGTTAAGAGGTGTCAACACAGACAGACAGAGGGCTGAAGGACTCTTGACTGGAGCCTGCCTGACACTCTGACACCCTCCTCAACCTCTATTCGCACTAACCACTGTAAGGACGCCACTAAGATGCACGCTGATACACACTCGCTAGCACACACACTCTCCTCAGCTTCAACTCAAATGAACCACTGTGGAGATGCCACCAAGATGCACGCTAACACAGTGGTTCCTAAACCCTTTTTGCCTCGTGTACTCCCTGGGCCTTGCGAGTACCTCCTCACAGATATGTTATTCAGACCATAATCACATTAGGCAAATGATTATTTCATGAAATTAATTAGGATATTTTATATTCTCTAGATCAGCTCATGGTTCAAAAGTCTATGTCTAAACCATGAATATTTTCTTATCAATTTGGAAATATTAAAAAGATTATTTCACGTAACCCCTTAAATGTGCTCACGTACCCTAAGGTCATTAAGAACAAGGCTCACACTAGCAAGAGATCGGTGGAGATGGCGAAGCCTAGTCAGTTTGGGTTAGAACCGACCTGACGGATGATGATATACCCTAAGGGGTTCCCCGACCCATGTTTGAGAAACACACTATAACACAGCCTCCTCAACCTCCACTCACATCAACCACTCTAAAGATGTTCGCTAACGCACACATTCACAAACACACGCACAAACACACAATAACACATGCAATCATACTCTACTAACATTAACCACTCTAAAGATTCCACTATGAGATGCACGCCAACACACACCCAAACACAAGCGCACACTTTCTATCAAGTCTACAATCACAGAAAGAGCCAGACACATATCAGCTGTGAGGTGTGAAAACCTGAAGAAGTGTTGTTCACAGGCTCAAAAACCCTCTGAAAGGTTCTAGCGCTCCGCAATGGATTTGTTACACCTCTGATGTGCTCTATATGTTCAGCCGAGTATAAGAGACAATAGTGCTTTCCCACAAGGCTTTGCAACTGTCAGGTGGTGTAGCACAGGAAACACATGGAAGAACACACACCAACATACATTATCACTCCATGCATCTATACGGACACTTTAACCACTGCTTCAGGCACTCTTTGCCACTATCAACAAGGTGTGAGCTTACATCAACAATAATCAAACATATAGACAACACAGATGTATGAGTGTATTCACATTAGGTTTGCGCAGTAAACTTTAAAGTGACTAATCATAATCATTGGCTACTATATAACCCAAAAATATACCATTATACTGTAGCTATAAATCTAAATACGTACAAAGATTAGATATGTAGCTCCCTTAACCGGCTCTTTCTTTTTGTGTTTAAGAGAATAAATGAATATGTCAACTATATTATGCTAAATGAACTTCCATTTATGTTGTTATTAATCTATCAAATCATGCTTTACTGTTATATAAATGGTATGTCTCAGGTTTCCATAAAGTAAAGATGACACTAATGACAGGTAAGTGGGGGAAATGAAAACACATTTAGCAAAGTGACACATTATCAGTTAAAAATATACAGCCTATTAACTTTGAGATATTCCATAATTCTGTCTTTTAGACCACAGCAGAGTCGCATAGTTTAGCATTTTGTCAAAGTGTGAACTGCATGTCTTTTAAAGAACAAAAATCATGTAGTTTGTAGAATAATTTGTTGTTTCTCCATGCTCAGTGATGTCATTCATGTAAGAACACAAAGTATTTTCAATTATTAAGAGGCATTTATTAAATCATTGGTTAGTTCATTTTCCTGTAATAAAGATGGTAATAATATTACTGTTAATAGCTCTCACTTTACTTTACAGCACAGTAATGATATGGTAATAATAGTGTGGTCATATACAGGTATTAGTAGTAATTATTAGTAATACAATGTATAAGCATAATATTACCGTGCTAGTCTAGTGCTATTCGATTTGATCACAAAACAAACAAAAAAAGTCAGGGTAAAGAGAACAAATATTTATTGAGTGGTGTACCGAGAGATGCTAAGTTTCACATGCAAAGTTTACAGAGAATGGTCCCCAAAAAAGAAAGTAATGATCCAGTGATTCCAGTGCTCACAGGCTGGTTTGAGATCATAGCAAGGCAACATTAGCACGGACAGAGACTCAGGGTCTGCATAGAACCATCTCTGAATGCACAAGATGTGAAAACATGAGGTGGACTATAAAGGCAGAAGACCACACCATGAACCACTCTTGTCCACACTACCAACACAACACCCCCACACTCACCACCATTATCTTTCAGCATAAAGCAAACAGAAAAGAAGTGACCAGACACAAGTGCACTGAAATAGAGACATAATACTCTCCTGGTGTGGGCTATGGATCGCAGAAGGAGAACAGCGCAGGAGTCAATAACTAAATGAAGAAAGATGCTGATGTGAACACAGATATACGACTCATATCTGTACCAGTTGACGTACAGGAGGTTGGCCCCATGAATCTTAATAATCAGAAATGAGAAGCCACGGTATTACCAAGATATGTCAGCAGGATGACATGTGCTCACGTTTTCAAATTTAATGATGTCAAAAAATCAGGTGGAGGGCAAGGGACGGTAATATTGGCTAAGTTTGACGAAAAAAACACATCCTTACAAGAAAAAGCTAATACTTCATCCAATCACTGTTAGTGATTGGATTAATGACCTTGCTGTATATAATGTAATGCTGTGTCTACTTGAGCCAGACTGAACAATATCACAACTTTGCTCAGTTCTAGTGAGAACACCATTTCCAATTCCCTTGTAACCCCTGTCAGCTTTTGTTTTATGTTGGTAGGCCTAGTAATCGTGTTTTTTTTTTGTTGGTGTTTTTTTTTTTTTTACCATAAATCAGAGAAAAAAAGCAATCTGCATTTTGACACTAGGAGCAGAACGATAGCTGGGTCTATTGACATGAAACAAAAACTCCTCTCTGTCTTTCAGTGTCAAAGTCAATTATGCCTGGACCAGTAGACGGGGTAGTAGATACAGTGTGGATTTTCTGTTTTGATATTTCTTTTAAAAACAGTGTTTAACCTAAAGCCATTGAGAGCGGTGGATGGAGACGGGGCTAAAGCAGTGCAGCCTCTTCATCCTGACAACCTGTGAGCTTAAAAACAGCACGATATGAAGAGGTGGGGATGGCCATAGATAAGCTGAAGGTGGAGAGGCAGTTATGGGTCATAGCACATAGCCGTTCTCTCACCAATGTTGTTTTATTAGCCCTGTCAGATTGTAATTTGCCCAACAGTAAACACATAGAACGAGCTTAATTAAGAATTTTGGAACGGGGATACGGTCAAGTCCGGAAACATTAGGGAGATGCAACCGGGTGTCGTAAAGATTGATTGAGACGGTGGATGGATAGGCCGTGGATGGAGGCAGGGGGGTGTAGGTAACATTGGAGGGGTATTCTTGTGTTGCTGAGGGCAGTAGGGTGAGATAAGTTTGGAAAGATAGGGACAAACGATTTTTAATGCATTAACAACCCAGCTGTGTGAGGCAATAACAAGGACAAGATCGCCGCTAAAATGTTTGACATCCTGCTTCGAGATCAATGCATACCGGAGAGGGCACACACACACACACACACAATACAATACACAAGACACACACTTGAGCTACCAGTGTAGATAACAGACATCTCATACATGCAAACACACTAGCATTAGCAGGGCACAGAGCATGTAGGTGGGTGCATGAGTTAAAAGCTCACAGACCTGAGGGCGATGTGTAGCAAATAAAAAAACAACACTGATATCCATAACAATATCCGCAGGTAAAAGCGTCTTTAAATCAAAACAGAGACGGAGAGAGAAAGAGCATCTGGAGTCGATTGTTGAGAGCTCGGTAGACTACGTAAAAGGCTTGCAAACTAAAAGAGTAATGAGCCTATCCATATCTCCCCGTGGACCTTAAGTTTGCATTCAATACATTATTTACAGCTGAATTTTTACTGAGGTATAGGTTCCTCTCAGGGGTGTTTACACTCTGGTGCTCTAACTGCTTTCCATTGCCTGCAGTTGGGCTAATGCTTCCAGGTTGTTTACAAGCATGTATCTACCACATATTCATGCATTAGGAAAAAACGCTTTCGGATATCCCTGCACTGGCTTTTGGGATAGCAGGAGCATTAATATGTGAGTTTGTTGATATATGAAAACATGGGAAAATGGTCTCTCACTTGTATTGATACAAACAAAAACTAATTGGAGTGCTAAAGTACAATAAGTTGGATTTGGGTTGTGGGTCATTTGGTATTTTCAAATGAGAATCCCAGGAAAACTGAAGAGATTTTTTTTTTGTCTTATGCTATTTTTTATTAGTTAAAAATATTAACTTTCTAACTTTTCATTATTTCGCTAATCATCCCTGAGTAAGCATGTGAATTGTCAGCATAAGAAGTACAATGGTGGTCCTGTGTGGAAGGATCAAAACAACTACTACCGTGAGATGAATATAGCTTATTTACAGAGATTTTGAAAAGGGAAGAACTAGAGACTCATAAAGCACTAGAAGCCCTTAGACTGACATTCATTTCCATGGCACTTTCTTTCTTCTGAATTACTGGATCTAGTCAGAGCCATAGAGATAAACAGAGCTATGACAACTCCATTGGTGACGATGGGCCAGTTTTTAAACAGCACTTCCTTGAACTCATTTGTTCCAGAAGTAGCCGCTCAAGCTAAAAGTGCCATTCAAATGCATTGAGAATTGTGCTATGGTGGAACTATTTTGAAGCTGGATCGTTAAACTTTTATGGCCCTCTGGTGGCGAAACTGTCTAATCTCTACGGCTCTGGATCTAGTCACTGTAAATACACAAATAATAAATGATGATTTGCTCCACTCCACAAAAATCTGCCTGTAACAAGATCAAATTTAGCTATAGTAAAGACCCCTTTAAAACTAATCCTGGATCTTGAGACACACCTTCACCAAGAACAAAACAAGCAACCAATGAAAGTTGTGTTGCTAACAAACCAACATAACCTCTATGGCAGCTATGCACACAAACAATTCTTTACATATACCACACTTGCACTAAGAAGCTCTGATCTGATTGAAGATAAGCAGCCCGTTTATAGACCATACAAATAATAATATCGTCTAATAATAATTTATCGTCTGTTGCGACCTGTTACATTCTCCATAATATGACAAAGTATCTGACGTTTCTTATTAAAATGGAAAAAAAATGTATGTTCTTATTTAGCTCCGAATAGTTTTGCATTGCAGCCTTAACAGAACAAAGACAGGACTAAGCTGTTCCCATTTCTAAAGATGCATTACAAAAGCCGATGTGTTTTTGCAATTTTATAATAACGTCGACCCATCCTGCACATGAGGATTTTTTTTTGCCAATGGATTCTATTGAATTTGGATGTGCGCAGTGATTTTTTACCTTTAAGTGTGCAGAATCTGGATGAGTTTCATGTTTACACTCAGAAATCCAATACAACTAACAGGCAGATGAAATGAAATTGTACATTGGCAAAAAAAATAAAAAAAAACCCTGCACTAAAAGACGGTCCGCAGAATAAAGATTATATTTGACTGGTCTAAAGATACTATCAGACACAGAATTGGACTGTAAATGTTTTTCCAGTTGGTTTTCAATCGCCCCTTCACTCCTCCTCCTCAACATACAGAAGCAAACCCCTGCTCTCTTTGTCTTTGTAGTGGAGCATCTCCCACTCCCAAATCCTGTAACTATTGGGACCGGGGGAAGTCTCAGCGAACCCAACACGACTTCTCAGGCTTCTCTCACCTCTCCTTCTTTTTTCGTTTTTGTCTCTCTCTTTTCAAACAGACTATTTGTCATCACCGAAATAGAGCATTTTAAAAATTCAACCTGGAGCCAACCCCCACCACCCGACTCCCCTCGATTCTCACTCTCAATTCCCCAGACTACGGCCAGCTGCGATCAATAGCCTATTGATCAACTCTCTCCATTCCCATTATACACCAGTGCCAAAAGAGCCCACCATTTCCCTGTAAAAGCTGATCTGGGGCATATTTGCAATGGTAAGGTTTCTCTTGTTTCACTGGGTTATAATGAAATGCATATACTGTGTGTAGGAATGGCTGGGTCTGGCTTTTGTGGTGAGGAATAAAGTGGTCAGAAAGCTGCTGATAGTGGTACTTAGTAAAGGCACTTAATTGAAAGGTGTTTTACTTAGAGGTACACTAGGCTACACTCAGCTTAAGTAACATACCACAAAGTGACAGCGTTGAGCAGAAAGTCATTCTTTCTCCACTTTCTCTACCAGCGTACTCCATCTTTTTTTCTCCCTCCGCTCTCTTTCTCTCCATAGACAATGCTACGGGCAAAATCAATACGAGGGAAAGAAAAAAAAAACGGGCATATTTTTAGCCCGTTATTATATGAGCTGGATGAGGAAAATAGTGTTTGTGGGAAAGACAGAAAAGGCCAAGGTGCTCATAAGAAAAGAGGTAGAGAGGTGTACAGTGGAGGGGATGCACAGTGTAATGGAGATTGATCAAACACAGGTGGAGATAAGATGGGGTAACTGGGTGAAAATGGCCGACATAGCATTGCAGAGAGTCTATATGTGCTTATAGAAATAGATACATTATGGTGATTTTTTTTTTTTTTACTGTTTCGGTTGGAATGTGTGAATACTGTTGAGATGTATTTTTTCTGTTGTGTCAAAAAATAACATTAGCCGTCGCCCATTGTTCATATTTGACGTTCAGCTTACAGCATTTCTTGTGGGAAGCCATATTTCATGTCCAGCGTGGTAAGGTAAGCCATTTTTACATGGCAGGTCATATGTTATTTTAGATAATGAATGTCAGGGTTTCTTCAGAACAGTGGTCACCAAACACTTGGTTATAGGATCCAACACATTTTATATGATATGGTGTTGCCAAAATAAAAATAAAAGACGATCTTGGAAAATGCCTGAGGGGTAAGAAAACACAAAAAATCAGGCAGAAAAATTTGCAAAAAAGATTATAATGCCTACATTTTGAGGCAGGAATTCAAAATATGAAATTGATGGACAAAAATAGGGGCTTGGCCAAGACTAATTTGGGTCACATTATTTCACTTTCTGAATTTGGGTTGGATCAAAGGAAGCATCAGAAACAAAACACGATTCTGGGTCAATTTCAGTTTTTATGTACTCTCTCTCTCTCTCTCTCTCTCTCTCTCTATATATATATATATATATATATATATATATATATATATATATATATATAGTTCATATACTCCAGCTATAGCATTGTGGATCACTTTGGTCAAAGCCAAAAAACTCAACCTAATATTTTTTGAATGCTTTGACTAAACATAAATCTGACTGTACCTCTCGTAAATCTATGCTCTGTGTAAACTGTATGTAGTCCATGTTTGACAATAGAGACCACCCAACTCCCAATAGCCTCCAATCACTTTCTGATGGACTCCCTTTTCCTGTATTGTTTTTGGGATCACTTCTGTGTGGCTGTCTGTCAACCTCTCCTCCTCTCTCCATTGGCCAGAGATGCTGTGCTGATCAAATGGCGGGCCGTACAATTGGCTGGAGAGCTCGGGGGGGAAGACAAGAATTGATTTATCTGTGGTATTAGGGGATCAATTAATCCCCATTGTGTGTGCCAGCACAGATAGTCCAACGTGTCTTATTTGGTACAGCTTGTTTCTGCTCGGCCGAGATAAGAGTCCGTTCCCATCACTTCCCTCTATGAACAACAAATCAAATGCAATCGAACGAGATGACGGCATGGCGAAGGGTTCCTCCCCAGGCTGTGGCTGGCTGATCACAATAAGGGAAGGCCATCAATATGAAAAGTAGTCTGCACATAATAAATGTATTTTATTTCAGGGCTAAGATGTCTGCCGTGTTGCCATGGCAATCCCCGCTGTAAACATCTTAAATAATATACTCTTCCCATGATGTTGTTGGTACCTAACCCAATGATAAATAGATTATAGACAAAGCATTTATCTGTATAAGTATTTAAAAACCATAATTGTGGATCCAGGAGGAGTACTGTAAAGCGTTCATTTCTGAATGAAGAAGAAATCATAGTCGGGGAGGAACAGAGCAGGGTCAATCAAGCGATACTTGTCAATACTTAGCCGGAGATGACAGTGAAGAGAAAAGGTAAGAGAGACTCAGACAGAAGTGAGTGCTAATTCCTACTTTTCAGTTTAAATAAAGATTGGAGCTGGATAAAAGCCATTAAGGGAGAAATCAGACAGGGCATGCTATGTAGGACAAGAGCTGACTGCAGGGAGGTGAGTGGTGGGATCGATACTCAGTCGATGCGCTCAACACCCAGCAGTGGGGCATGTGGTATTGCCGGGCATTCTCGTGTGTGTGTGTGTGTGTGTTTGTGTGAGCACACTGACTAATGGAGAAAGAGACACAGGCAGAGCAAGAGCACATGCAATATACAATTAACTGTCTTTTGAGCAAGGCAGTATTAAACTCGGACTGCCTGTAATTTGTAGTGATAAAAGTATTAAAAGCTAGCGTTCGGACAAAGATGGAAAGGTGGACAGCTGTGGAGATGGATTTATTTTGGGGAAGGCGTGCTACAGTTAACAAAGATAGATGTTTCAAAAGACGGTGTGGAGCCCCAACCAGAGTCTCATTCGACTGCAATCACTCTGCATTCTGTCCTCCCTCCTCTCCTCCATTCCTTACCCCCTCACTCCCTCTCTCTCGCTCTCCATAGAATTGATCGACTATGTCTCCTCAATCCATCTCTCCCTCTGTCGCTTAGCAACGGGTGCTCTATTGGGTGTGGAGGGTGGGGGTCCGGCCACGGGAGGGGGGGTTGGTCGGGCTCATGCATGGGTAGGTGGGTGGGTTAAGCAAAAGCCAATTGTACTTGATTTCACATTTATTCTGACTGATACATGCTTCCCTTTTATATGCCTTGTGTGTGAGCTTCCCACCGCTCGCCTGGTGAATAGGAGGAGACAAAAAAAGCTTTGCCGTCCGAGCGGTGCCAGCAAGCAATTTTTTTCCACTGTTTATCTTGTTTTCAGATGCACGCTGCAGTTGTAAGCACGTTGTGAAATGTTTTGATATGTGTGCCAGGATGATAGTAGGTCAGTGTTTGAGATTTTTTTCTCACTTTTTGCCTGGAGCTGTGTCACGGTTTCATGTGCTGAGCTGGAGTTGCACAAAAACAAAAAATCACAACAAAAAACTGAAACTTAGAGCACAGCATTTTTAGACTTTGGGGGCGCAATTTATGTGAACAAACGTGAACAAAAAGCTCCATTTTCAGCTGACACTAATCTGCGGAGGTGGAAGACATAGAACATTTTTAAGTAATGTATTTTTTAGAGATGCTTACCAAATGTGTCAAACGTCAATCTCAGCCTGCACTGTACAAAATATAGATAAAGTGACATTGCAATGAACTGTAATTTTTTTCAATTTGCAAATATTGAAAAGTGTGTCTTTGACAGGCAAGTATATATTTATTGTCTGTCCCACGATCATGATTATTGGACGGAGATGCTTTCAAATCTCACACCGCTACAAGACAACACTATTCACCTCGGCACCATAATATTTCATGAACCAAACAGAAAATCTGACCAAAATTTAGAAAGGTTTACCAAACCAGTTCAAGTATTTTGTCAATGAATATTTTCACTTTTTGCTAGCATGTCTTTGGAAGGCGTATTTTTGTCTGTTCCCATTGTGATTATTGTGATTATTGGATAAAGATGCAAATCGCTCAACAGGAAAAAAAAACTACCTCAAGTGTTCTTTGTACAATCCCTGTATTAACACGGCCGTATGGGAATAAAGTCAAGCAAAAGGCATTGTTCTGTTTTTAAGACCTTATCCTTTTGATCTACACTTAATGTCTGATCCCCTCTGAGGAAGATGTGTAGGCTATGCTTTAAGCCTAATAAATCCAGCGTTAGCACTGCTTAAAAAGGAAGAGAGCTGCGGGCTTAAAAAACAGCAGAGCAACTGTGCATAATGCTCTTAACCAGCTTGTGAGATAATGCACACACATTACAATCTATAATCATTCTAATCTGAAATCTCTGCAGTGTGATAAATGTATAGATGCTACAACCAATAGGCAAACAAGTGACCGTTCACAATAAAAACAATTGTCTTGAGCGTACATATAAAAGATTTTTTATTTTTTTTAAATATATAAAAAATGTATGAAATAATGTGTAAAGATTGCAAAACTTAGACAACACTGGTAGACAAAACACACACACGAACCCACACACACACACAAACACACACACACACACACACACACACACTCGCATACACATTGGTTTAGTATACATTTATATGCCTCAACGTGGATGAAATGATAGATGAATTAATATACATACATATATATAGGTAGACATATATATAGGTAGACGGTCTCATAATGCACACAAATATGTAATAATCATAAATAAAAATGACTTCAGGCTTAAGAATGGAACATTCCGTGCCAGTACATATCTGCACTGCTTTAGCTGGAATCAATCCACTTTCACTTGTGTGTGCACGCGTCTAAGGCAAAGACACATTCTATTTCTTTATCTTTTTGTATTGTAAGACAAAAATAAATTGCAAAGAAAAAAACCCATACATACTGTACATATATGTGAGTGTCCATGAGCAGTACAAACACACACTGCACAGAAATACCAAGAATACAAATCATGTCAATTATAGCCTTGTTCAACCGTCATATATTTAAAATTGTATTGCATATTCTGCAGTAACTTGTGTATTGCCATGTAATCAACAGTCATCTAACAGATGAAAAAACATAAATAATCAATAAAATCATAAATAATCAATAAAAACATATATAATAAAACATAAATAAGAAATAAGAACATACATATAAGTGTGGAAGTGCAGTGACAGTTTTACAAATAATTTGTGTTTTTAAAAAATGTTTATACATTTTTAGACATCATCGTTTCATGTTGCAGTTGTTTGTCTGCTGTCTGTTTTTCATTGTGTTTTTTGTCAATGAAATCTCCTGAATTGTATTTGAATAATCATTATTTTTGATATGTTATAAAGGATTATTTAAATATTTTATGTCCACAGACATACCTGTCTGGAAATATCAGAAAGAAAGAGGCTTGTATCTCTGGTACATTGTGTCTCTTCTATTGTGTGGTCCTTGTAAAATAAAGAATGAAATAAACTAAACACAGTATGTGTATAGGCTACATATAAATGGTTTTGTTGTACTTTAAACTTAGTTTGAGAATGGTTCATTGAGACAACACCATGTGTGTGTTTGTGTTTCAAAGACAATATAAAAAGCTCAGGCAGAGTAGAAGAAATACGCAGACATCAAATAATGAATAAAAACAGTTTGGACAGAGAATTTATAATTAAACTAACTTTAAACTCAATAGAGTACTTGATCTCACATAACACACTTCCTCCTCTCAGTCGGAGGCCTTACCGGATGAAGTTGGAAACACACAATAGAAACTCAAACGCAAGTGAATCCGTGTAACATTTAGTAATCCGGCCCAATGTAATCGATAGATTATTGAATGTGTTTGTGATTAGTAGCTGTATTGATCGCACTCACATCATGTGAACACAACTGAATAATGGTTATTTATTATATATATTATAACAGTTTGTCACAATTCAGATTCATCTGAGGCTCGTGTGACCTTTATTGTGAAAAAATAACTTTCTTTTCTGATCGTATTTATTTTCGATAAATTACGCACGACGTGTGGACAGCTCGCATATTTGACAGAGGCCATGTTTGGACATGCTTGTCCTTTGATAAATCGACCAAACGACTGATACCGAGGAAATTAAGCTGTGTATGCTATATTAGGCTAATTATTGTAATAGAAAATTATTTACAGCAAAAAATAAATACAAATAAAAAAATAGCCTCAATTTAAATTTAAAAAATCCCATGTTGAGTGGTTTCAACTTTATAACACACGTTTATAGACAGATTATTTTGTATACGTTAGACAATTATACAATAATTCTACACAAAAGCATGTACTGTATTGATTATTGATTTTTGTTGTAACATGACAGATAGGCCTCAATTAGTTAAAAAAAATGTCTGAACGTTTTGGACTTTACGCACGGGTCTCTTGTCTCCTCTTCGTGCCAAAATAAATACAAGTCTACATTATTTTTATTTTTAAGGGGCAGAGAAATGATGTGCGCCCAATTCTTTGTGCCAATCGATCAGACTGCAGATAGATCGATAAGGCACCAGGGCTATTGATCAGTACGGTCCTCTATTGCTGGCCGCTTTCAAATGCAAATGTACCTAAATAATAATCTATAGCAACACACTAATTCCTTAACAAACTGCGGGCAAACGCTTTACAAACACAGCGATTCGATGCGAGTCTGATTCTCCTTCACTTTTAAGGCCTCTCCATTCCACTGCAGCACAAACCAAAGTGTTTTCACGCGAGAGGCTGCCGTTCGATGATTTAACAGGACAAACATGTAACATTCACAATCTACGGTCACATTGATTTGGCCCTGTAGCCTATTGAAACTTTGTAGAAAATGTTTGGAGGCAGTGCGATAAGTTAAAGGTCTAACTGACAGGAAAAACAATTACTATTTAACCAAAGCAGAACTGCGCGTAAACTGCCATCCACGGCGCTCCTATGTGATGTTTATTAGTGACTTCAGTTTATAGGCTATTAGGGAAACTGGCAATCTTTGCTCGTGTAAATCTATCTAACACCCACACGGTTACTTAATGTAAAGCCACGGGCAAACAAGCCACATGTTGGTCTTTTTCCTCCGCGAGGCCACAGTGGGGGGTATATAGGTTATATATGTGCGGTAGGCTATGATGAGGAAGAGCAGCCTATAGTGCAACCCGTCCCGCTCTCTTTGCTCCAAGGCCTGATCAATGCGACATTACTAAACACCGCTACTTAACTTTTGCCAATAGCCAGATTCAAGTAAATATACTTTGGAATACATTAAGCGCGATGCATCAGCCACGGAGTCATTCAAGAAGTCATGAGAAGATTAGTGTGTCTCTGTGGTCAGTGAGTCTTGGACAGCAGCGGCAAACAGTCCAGTTTATAAACGGAAGTCCGGAACTATAATCTCTATCATACTAATAAAGGATGTGCGTAAATCCTACTGAAAACTACACTTTTGTTGCTCACTTCCGGTAATGAGGTCAAACACATAACAGCATATAGACTTAACTTAAAACATTTGCACAGAACTCGTTTCAGGCTTCTATCGATCATCCAGAAATGCATCGATCCTGCTCCGGGTTCAAGCATCGATTGGTTGATCAGCAAACGACAGCAGTGCTTAAAGATAAAAACTAAATGGTTTAGTCCTCATAAAACAACTCCACAGCTGCAAGCAATTCAACGTGAACATTGTCTTAGTACAGGGCGGTATTCGTAAAAGAAATACACTAAAAGAACAGTCTGTGTGAAGTCGATGACAGCGTGGCGCTTGAGCCACTACCTGGGCCTCTGATTTAAATGAAATAAATCAGCAGCTCTCTGCGGCGTGGCCCCAGTCACACCACACGTATCGACACGGTTAATTTTTCATATTGTATTTGCCATAGGATATGCTTGTTTAAGTATTCCAAAACACTAGGCTACATTAAAACACAAATTAAAACCGAGCTCTAGGCGGCTGCATAGATTTTGTGGAATAAGAAGTGGTTTAGTTTGCATTCCGGCTTTATTTTGGCTTATGGCTGGATTCACCCAACATTGATTAAATAGGGATAATACTATGATCCCCATCCACCGCCCGCTGACCCCGTTTCTCCTTTGTTCCCTAAAGTTACTTCTCATAAGTGGTGAACACATGCACCACCAAGAAAATGTAGACTTTCTAGTCTCCAAAAGTCTCAAACTTTCAGCCTGTTCTTTTGGGTTGTAAACCCTGGTGAATTAGGAGCAAAGAGCCAGCAATGAAAGTTAACATCCATCACCAGCGCGCCCAATAAGCTGCTGTGGCCGGCTGGCTGAGCACAGATGACGGATTCGCTGCTGTGCGGGCTTCGGTAATTCATTTTCGATAGCAGTGGTTGCTGGGATCAATACAGGGACATTAACCCAACCGGACACTGCTGTTCTCTCGTGTTGGCACAAGCCAAAAGCCACCGTCCCCTGTTGGCCACCCTTGTGAGGCACAGTGTTCGGGAGAGGAGCTGCATGCCAAGGCCACTGATATCACCATTCATCACAGCGGTTATGGTTGGCGCTGAACTAACGGTTGGTAAACACTGGTCAGGCAAAATATTTTACGCAATTTGTAAATGATTAGTGGTGCCACTTTCTGGATTGTTACACTATATATTTTAACTCTGGTCGAAATCTTAATGAGCTAATTTTGCATAGCATTGGTGGAAATGCCACGGTCCTCAGCCAGTAACATTGTTCATGTGCAGTCTAGTGTGGCCCCCCCCATTTAACAACCATTAAAAAAAGAACGCAAAGCTGAAGCAAGGTTCTGCTATCTATGTCCCCTTTAATCTATTTATATGTCATTTAGCAGTTTCAATGGACCATAATCACATGTTTTTATAGCTTATATTAAAAAGAATCTCTGCCAATTTAACTCTATTTACTTTTATACAGTCCTATAGCAATTTAATGTCCTGAAAACATGACTTCACTTCTGGTTACCCTGCCGCCCATATATTCAATTACATTAACGACATATGTTTCCCCATAAAGCCAAATGTGGCTCACTGTAAACCGTATCTTAGGAAGGTACACACACAGTCCCGCTGACAGCCCATTAAACACTATTACAACATGTACCAAGGTGCTAATATGTGACTCTTACACCTACATAGACCCATGTGTGACTTGTATGGTTCTCACCCTATAGATCAACACACACTGCAACAATAGCGTGTCCCAAACGGGTAACAAGCTAAACACACGTTAGACTTTCAGCAAGCCTATAACAAAATGATCCATTAAATAAAACTTTTCAAACACATGTGCAGTCTTTTAAGCTTTATCAATTCCTGATTATTGGGAGGAATGTTGCTTTGCAGGTGCTCATGCCCCGACTACCATCTTGGATCTGTCAAGTTTGTGTATCGCTCAATTTGGAGCAAAAATGTCGGACTTATTTGTTGACCCTCTGAATCCAATTCTAACTATTCCAGTGTAGTTGCTTTCTATTGCCTCCATATTGCAGGGTTGTGCAATAGGCTCCAACATATCAATGATTCTGCTGATCCATACATAGTTTGACATTGATGAATTGCTGACCAGAACTGACATAAGCAAGCAGCAAGTTTTATACACAAGTTTGAGAGGACTCAGACTAATGTGGGAAACCGAACCTGAAGAGCCAATGGAAAGAATGAATATTGTCTGAATGTTCGGTTTATGACTTTTAAAATTCAATAAAAGTAAAAACTAAAAAACGATTGCATTAAAATGTACTCACAAAAAAAGTGCATCATTGTTGTTTTTCTGATCAGAGTGCTCAGAGCAGATGTGTGAGGCCTAACTTATGCCGTATAGAAGCTGGGCTCAGGTTGTATTTGCTTTTGCGCCACATCACAATTTTATTTTGTATTTTATTTTTTTCACATTTATTTTTCTATCTGCGTCAACAGCGAAATCTTATTTTCCGATTGTGTATCTGCTGTAAGACTCATGTGTCAAAGGTCACCATCTAGAGCAAAAGCTGTGAACTGACTTTCCAAAAGCAGAGAAATTGTTGGTCATTTTACCACCGCGCATGTGCAAATATAATCTCCCATAGGCCTTTATAAATTATGCATCTTCAATCTATATGAATAAAGATGAAAGAAGTGCGTAACACATGACTCCTCCCGCAGTTTTCTCATTACACTCCGGTCAGATGTGACACATGTCAATTATTAATATTTAACCTCCATCACATGCGTGGCTGGCGCCGTGTTTGACACTTTATCAGAGAAAAACAAGCAGAGAGCACTTCTTATCCACTCCAGAGCAAATCTTGGCCACGCGGCACAAACAGCACTCTCTTTTATCTTAACAAGTGTCTAATGCAATCTTTTCTGGAGAATCTGGGGTTCAGCTTGCAACATGAACAACCCATGACATCTGGGGCCAGTGACGTCAGAATGGCCCCAGACACCAGTGCGCGAGTGCGAGCATCAGCCACGGGAGCGCGCGCATGAGCAGAGGCAAGCTTGGGGCGCGGGCACGTTCATATACACACAGAGTGCAGAGCGCAGCGTTGGCTAAAGTAGAAGGTGGTCCACAGCGAGAGAGACCCAGGCAGACACCTTCCACTGAGCACTGGTTTGCGGAAGCAGGGACGCGATCTTTGAAAATCATGCTGGATTGACTGCAGAGCGGCAACTACAATCAATGGCTTGGCTTTGAAATCGTTGAAAATTTATTGGAAAGGAGTGTGAGACAGCGCGCCAGAGAGGGAGAGGGGGAGCGGACGGGAGAGGGTGGACGTAAAGATCCTTTCAGCGATGGAGCTCACGATGGAAAACATTGGAAATCTGCACGGCGTGCCTCACTCTCATCAAACGAGCGACTTAATGAACTCGCCGCATGCGCGACAATCGTCGGCGTCGCATCGGAACTTGGTGTCGCACGGACGGTCAGCTATGGTGTCCAGCATGGCCTCGATCCTGGAGGGTGCAGGGGACTACCGCACTGACCATGCACTGTCCGGACCCCTGCATCCCGCCATGACCATGTCGTGCGACTCAGGGATGAGCCTGAGCAGTACTTACACCACACTTACCCCGCTGCAGCACCTGCCCCCCATCTCCACCGTTTCAGAGAAATTTCACCATCCGCACCCGCACGCGCACCATCATCCCGCGCACCAGCGGCTTGCGGCTGGGAATGTCAGCGGCAGCTTCACCCTAATGAGGGACGACCGCAGCTTGGCCTCCATGAGCAATCTGTATGGCCACTACCCTAAAGATATGTCGGGCATGGGGCAGCCTCTGTCGCCCCTGTCCAACGGTCTGGGTTCTTTACATGGCTCCCAGCAGACCCTCGGTGCCTACGGTCCGGGAGCTCACCTCTCCAATGACAAGATGCTCTCGACAGGAGGGTTCGAGACCCACGCTGCCATGCTGTCTAGGGGTGAAGAGCACCTCGCGCGAGGACTGGGGGGCCACGGGGCTGGCCTCATGTCATCCCTAAACGGCATCCACCATCACAGCCACCCGCACTCTCAGGCCAACGGCTCCATGCTGTCAGAGCGGGATCGGCAGACGGTGGTGGGTGGAGGCCAAGGCGCGGGCTCGGGTCAAGTGGAGGAGATAAACACCAAAGAAGTGGCTCAGAGAATCACGGCGGAGCTCAAGCGCTACAGCATCCCGCAGGCCATCTTTGCTCAGAGGATCTTGTGCCGGTCCCAAGGAACCTTGTCCGACCTACTGCGAAATCCCAAACCGTGGAGTAAACTGAAATCAGGGCGCGAGACCTTTAGAAGGATGTGGAAGTGGCTGCAGGAGCCCGAGTTCCAGCGGATGTCAGCGCTCAGGCTTGCAGGTGAGTGAGGAGACAGCTCCCAACCGGAGTGATGTGGACGGATCAATTAGAAGTCAATGTGGCGAGACTGTCAATAGCTGCTCAAACAGACATTACTAGAAGTTATTAGTCGATTATATTGAGTAAAACTTCATCATGACAGTTGGAGTGTTAAATGTTGGGGAGATCTATAGTCTGATTGATGTTACAATCCATGACAGTATAAACAAACACTGGTGGGAACCAACAAAAAGTGAGTAGCCAGGGTCAGTCTCATTCTCATACGCTCACAAGCAAAGCAGCGTGCGTGCGTAAAAGGTGGATGCACTCACATAGTTTTCCTTACACCCCCCTCGTATCAGAGAAAAAAACACAGTAAAGGGGCTCTCGTGATACATGATTCTATCTAGCTCTAACCCCACTGTAAGGTAAGTCTTTAGGACTGTGGAAAAACACAATCATGATATAGTGATCATATCATAGTTGACTTCTCCTGTCAAAGCGGTACACTGCAAACAAGGCTCGTCTGAGGCCTGGCCAAAGAGACGGGGAGCATGACCTCGTATGGATCAATATCCCAGGTCCAGGCGTCCCTTTTCAGAGAAGCGCGCTGATAAATGATCGATTTGGATGTGAAAGACACAGACACAAACAGATGCGTGTTTCTGGGCCCCCCCACCCACCCCCCCCCCCCCCCACCCCCCCCCCACCCCCTTCCCTGCTCCATGCACTCTGAGCTATCTTATTTCCAAACTTGGTCCAGGGCCAGCTTCGTTTATTAGACTTTATGAAATTATCCGTGTGGGTCATTTCGGTCATGATCTGTGTCCAGTGACCACTCGGGACACACTTCACAGATAGGCCGGGGCGCAGGGGTGGGGTGGGGGCAATAACCCTGACACGCGCCCTCCATCTGGCCGCCTTTTCTCAATGGCCACTCGTGTTGATGCCTATTGTGCTCCTAACGCCCCTCCGTGAAGAGGAAACGCGTGACAGTGGCTTAAAACAGAGCTGTGCATAAGAGTTCCCTCTCATTGATGTTTGTGTAAAGGCCCCGTTTAGACTTCAAAACGTCAATCAGCTCTTCTGTGTAGTATTTCAGTTCAATTAAGCAGATATAGTGGCATTTTTTAGTTCCAGTCGATGCCCTATTGAAAAGCACTTAATGGCATGTAAATTGTTCCTTTGCGCATTTAGTAGGGTTCTGGTAAATAAAGATTTAAACACTCCACAATTGTCTCTTTAAGTGCCACTGCTGTTAAAGCTAATTGGGCTGTGGGGTTTTATATCTTCCACACCCTGTGCAAGGTGAGGATAAAGCCCCCCCCCCCTCCCCAATTCAATTTACATCTACAGCTCCTGTTGTAGCATATTTGAATGTGATCAGGCATACATACTCGCAGGGGTGTTCGTGCATGGTTTTATCTTAATTTAATCCAGATGCACATTGTAAAATACACTACAAATGTGAAATCTTGCTTGGAGCAGCATTATATATATATTGAAAGCGGTCTGCAGCCACAAAAGACGATGAAAATCCAACTGGAAAAAATGACAAATGACTCGTATGTAAATGCGTGCAGCAACATTTTACTTAGTGCATTTAAAATCCCCATTATCCTCGGTGCACATGTGGATTGGGAGTGGGAGTTGGGGGGGTTGTGATGCTGAAAGTGAGGCTGGGCCATACTCGCTCGGCCACATCAATCAATAAATTCAAATTACTATTCCAAATTCATCACAGTCACACAAATCAATGAAGCTGCCCTGCTTAGCTAATGTGAAAATGCCAGCCACATAGACACGTACACACGCGCGCACACACACACACACACACACACACACACACACACACACACACACACGCACACACACACGAGGTCTGGGGCGAAAACTAGAGCAGAGCGGCCTGTTTAAGGTACCCTTCACGCTCAACATCCTCCAACATAGCATGAAGCGCAGCGACAGAAAGGCCTACGGGCGTGCGCTGTTGCAATGGGCTCCCATGGTTGATCCTCTTTTGGGTAACTAAATAAGTGACCAGCCTGTAATTGTAAAACCATAACGGAGAAAGTGAGGTTTGGGGATGGGGTGGGGGGGCATTTAAAGATCGTATTAACGATGAAAACAATTCGTCTTTGCATCTGTGTTGAATTCCACACTCCATCTCAATGTATTTGGTCGGGTCAATACAGGCCTGATCGATAAGGATAGCCAGTGCATCTATCAATTATCCCGCCTCAGCACTCTCCCATTGGTCTCTCCCCTGGAGCTGAGGGGGAGGTGGCAGCCGGAAAATAGAGGGAAGAGGACGGCTGGTATAAAAACGCTACAGAACCGTTTTTCTTTGTTGTCATTATGCTGCATTTTGAGTGTAACACACAAACGCGCGTGCCCTTCAAGCGATGGTCGGGCATTTGAAACACCCCCCCACACCATTTTAGCTTAGCATCGTAAGATTCAATCCCTGTGGCTGTGAGACCCCTGTAATGTCTTCAAGTGTCCGTGAAGAGGTGCCACGACATGCCAAGACCCTTTCATCAAAAAGCACAGTTGGCCCTATTACCATCTGAATGGCGGTGCGCGTGCCACTGTGTGCAGGTCAAGACCCCCAGGACTCGCAGGAAAAACATTGTTTGGGTATGAGGGTGGGAGGCCTCTATTCATGTTTCAATGGACTACATGCAGTTTACACAGGCCTAATCTAGAAGTAATACTCGATCCCCTTTCGCCCCACCCCCCAAATCCACCACACACTGCGCACTTTGCCCTCCACGCGTCCACTATTGCAATGTCAGTTCAAGGTTTGTATTGCCATGGGTATATTGATTGTAGGCATATAATGTAGGCCTATATATCTGAATTCACACAGGCTGGTTGAAATGTAAAATGCAACAACTTGGTGGTCCTAAAACCTTTGACCCAGGCCTAATGTGCTAGAACTCGGGGCGCTGTCCATAGTGCTGAAACGTAAACGCCACTTGAAATGCAGGTCTTTCGTGTGAGGACAGTTCAAGGTGGTGAACTAGACGTTTACCAATATATAGTTAATAGCATTCTTGTAGGCCCTAAACACCATTATTTCATCCAACAGCTTCCACCCAGCGATCAATATTACAATCCACAATCTTGTCACTCACGCTATCCTCCAGCCCACTTCCCGAGCAAAGGTAATCACAAGCTTCCATTCAAATCTCCAAACATAAAATGAATACAAAAGTATTGATGGTCAATATTTGGGTATATCCACAGCGATAGTAATGGGTTCTGCTCTTTTTAGTCATTTGAGCCACGATAATAGATTTAATTGGAGAGGACATTAAATGTGATTGATGCGAGATCATCTGAAACATGGTTTTTATTTAGTTTTTTTATGAAGAGGTGGCTTGATGTTAGCCCACGAAATGATCGATTGTTACTTAAATAATTGATGTGTGAGGGGAAGATAGGGGAGTAAACAGTGCAGCTGTGGTTTCAGAGCCTCGCTGTTCGTTAAGCACAGCAACGTGTGCTGTAAGTACTGAGCCCATTCGTGTAAAAGCAACGCCTTTGAAATCCTCTAGTGGGAAAGCAACAGTCATTTTCTTCAGGTTATAGCTCGGGGCTATACTTGTTTAAGCCCAGTGTTCAGTGTAGCTCCTGGCACATGGGATGACATCTTAGGCCTGCATGGCATCATTATCGTGCACTCACTTTGCTGGTCAACAGTTGATTTTGTGTTTGTTATTCTGTAAAACGTAAACATATGCATAGATGAGCGATTTAAACCCACATGAAAGTCTATGGCTGCTGTTTACAGGACAATAGGATCCGTACGTGCTGCATATATATGTATGTCACCTCCCCACCTCCCCTTTTCGCGTGTATGTGACGGGGATGTAGAGTGCGTCTGCGCCACATTGTTAAGGCCGTTTTGGCGAGCCCCGAATCGGAATCGATTTCCATTCCCTGGCCACTCTTTCCCATCTCTGGAGCTGCGCCATGCAGCCATGCAACCCCCTCCATCTCCAACATGCAACACCATTTCTCTCATTAACAGCTCGGCCTTCACGGCGGATAATAAACGCACGCTCCTATGACGCATCCGCGTTCAGCATTCCGTTAAAATACGAGAGGGCTTTGTCTGGTGTAGGATTTGCGGTCAGAGAGCGCGAAAAGTTTGCAGACGTTTAACCCTTTTTTGATTCATTATACATGCCACCCACACTGCTCTGACCAGCCGCCCTCATTTTAATAGAAATCATTCGTCTGCAGAACTGAAGCAGCCAGTCTGCACCGGCTCTACTTATCTCGCCTCTTTTGGGCCAGCACTGTAACGCTACTCGTTTGATTCACATGCAGTTCTAAAGAGTACAGTCTCGAATACCGTCTCTTCTATTTTAGATGATCAATTCCCCCGCTCCTCCGTCGCCCCCTCGCCAAACCGGATCGATAGGAGAGAATGACCTTTAAATCAAATTGCTGGCAGAGCCCACTGAATGCACGCGGCTAGCATCAAAGGGTTAATGGCCCTGTGCGCATCCTATTCCCAGGCAAAATACAAAAGATCCAACAACTAAGACAATCATAATTAAATCTCATTATTTGTCCTTGTGTTCAGAGTCAAATCTGTGGGTCCCCGTGAGAAGAAAACCAATCACTGCGCCTCCTGACCTGCCGAAAGCTGACGGTGTTTACGTAATGGCCGAGTCAGCGACGCTCTTAAAAGGGATCTGTTGTGCAATTAAATGTTGACCAGATCAGTAGGAACCCCGCCCGTTATTGCGTAATGTAAGGGATGCCCAAATCAGAGGTTTCTTCACGAATACACAGACCTTTAGGACCACCGGCTACAGACCAAACCACTCTTCTAAACCGAGATTAAGCTTCATATTATAAATCCCGTATACGCAGGTGGATTCAGTTCTTGTAAGACAGATTTATTGTGAGTGAGCTGCCCCGGTTCTGCCCGAGAATCCAGTGGCAGTGGAGATGCTGCTTATCTCACGAGCTGATAGGCCATCGCTTATTAAAGGCCTGATAATGGCTTGTTTAATGCGTATACTAAGAACACTAGACAAGGACATTGTCTTTGCAATTAACAGAACGACGAATTACCTTTTTGTAAAGAGCATGTAGTTTTTTTCTCTCTCTTGTTGACTTTGAAGAATTGTATTTGTCAACAATTACAGCTTTCAGATGTTTCATGCAGGTTCATTTAATTTCATTTTGTGCAATAAACTGACCAATGAAATTACACAGATATTTCAAAGAAGTCACGTGAGATCCAATAAACAAGGAAATCGTCCTGTTCAGAAATGTGCTTGTTCCAAAGAGACTCGTGTTTAGGCCTGCTCCATGAAGTCTGTGCCCGGAGTTATTGGCGTCTCCACATGAGCCATGTCAAAGAACACAGAGACCTGGCTCGACCTTTCCAGGCCTTTTTTTGAAATCAGAGCCCACAGATGGTTTGTACAGAACCAGTGCGAGTCTCTATACATGGGTCGATCACAACAAAACCGCAAACACACACACGCGCGCGCACTGACTCACACACACAGCCACAGTCCACAGATGCAACCCGAAACTCCGGTTGGGCAACCCCACACAGATCAACAAAGCAACAAAACGACTGTGAAATCAATTGATGAGCAAATCGATGAGAGTCCATAAAACCTTTGTATAAAATGTTATTAAATATAACGAACGCGCTGCCTGTTGGTCAAATAGGCCTATTCATTATTTGTTTGGTAAATGTTGAGGGCACAATCTGAAAACGACCGCTTTGGATGAACGGTGTATATGAAATATTTCAGAATAGTCATATATTCATTCACATGTCATGAATTATGTCAGTCAGAAAGATTATTGGGCTAACTCTACAGCCCACTGCGTAAATGACTTTTAGAAAACAAGCTAATGCGAATAGGCTATAATAAATATAAACAAATAATAATGATCATTTATGATGAGATAATATTACTCAGGTATGTATTTGAATAAACATATAGGCTGTCGTTCAAGTATAAGAAATACAATATTACTCGTGGTCGTTTCGTTGGAATGTGATGAGAATACACGGATGTGTTAACAGCGCGCTTTGCCTTTTTCAAAATTTGAATTGACCTGTCTGACTTATGGAATTTGGTTGTTGTCCCGCGAGAGTTTATGGCTACGATCACGTACACACTTTATTATTCAGTCCCATATTTCAATATTTTTGAAAAGCGTATTTTGTTATCATCATCATCATCATTATTATTATTATTATTATCATTATTAGTATTATTAGTATTAGTATTATTTTTATTATTAATATTATTAGTATTAGTATTAGTATTATTTTTATTTGTTGAGCTTTTTTGAGCAGACTGTAGACAGAAAAGACCATTTCAAAATAAAGAAGTCTATTTGTAAATATGACAGTATAATTATTATGAGTCATTTCAATATTTCTGTAATAAATATAGGGCCTAATACAATCAAAGGCTTTTCCAGAAGACAAAAAATGCACTGATTTTTGTTTGAATGCAAAGCGCGTGCGTAATATTTCCTTCAAACCCAAAGCTCCGTCTCATACTTGTCGTCAGCCCCATGAATCTGCACAAAATAAAGCAGGTCATTACTAGCAACACACATAACCGGTCAATGCAATTATGGATCAAATCAATGGCAATCGCAGATAAGAGTAATAACAGGTTCACTCCCTCTAAGGGCCGCGCAAACAAATGGCACATGCACGCGCGCTGCTAAATAAAAAAACCGCTGAAATGCCCTTGTTCTATAGCTTCTCCCGGTCACGCGCTCAAATGGCTCAGTGCGTTTAATTACACCAAGCTCCTCACAACACACGCACTATCATTATTTGGCCAAATACTTTTCATATTATCACGACACACAAGAGCAAACACATCATATAGGCTATACTCTTATATATGTTTAGATTAACCATTTAATTACGCATCGAATTTAATCATTAATAGTCAATATCGTTTTTATTATATTGACTAATTTAGCCTATTGGTTTGTATTTTCTACCAAAAGCTTTTTGATGAATTAGTACAATTCAGAAACTGCTCTTTAGTGCAGTGGTGCTGTGGCACGCGCCCGGGAGTTAGAGGAGGCTGGGAGTGAATTGCTTGAGTGTTATTGAAGTGCCGGGGAAATGCCTCGCAGCTGAGTCGTGGCAGAAGGCAAACAAACAAATTGTGTCGCTTTATCAGTATATTAACACCAATTCTCAGTCATTACATTAAGGAGTATTGAGCTGGGAGTGTTTTGGCCTGGCGAGAGCTTGGCACTGCCCTGCAGCCTGAATGGAATAACTGCCACAGTGCACAGGACGCGCACATTCACGGCATCAATCTCTGGCTAAACAGCGCGCGCACGTTTCTTAATAAATGAAGGAAGCCAAACGTAAGATGGTGCTTGGTTCAACGGTAAACGGCCTGGGCTGTGTATGAACGCGCCCAGGCGGAACCAGTAAGCATATTTATTGGTAAATTAATTCAATCAACACACACTGACCTCGCCCGCTAGTAGGCTTCACAAACACTTCCCCGGAACTGAGGACAGATACAAACCAGACGCAAAGCAGGGTTCGATGCGTAATCATGACTTCATGAAGCACTAGCCACAATATGAGCCACTTTGACTTTCTCATTATGAGCGAGAAGGGCATGGTGATCAATAAATGATTAATGTTCCGATGGGCCCTCGCTGCACAGGTAGAACAGGTGATCTCCACGTGATGCCCACACCTCTAATGTACGTGTCCCCACTCCCCACTCATGTACATTTAGCGTGGACATGGCGGCGTTATGATTGCCTTTTTGGCATGTTTTAATCCACATCCCCGCCCCTTCACGAATCTCGTCTCTCTAGGCCCACTCCCCCTCGGAGGCATAATTAATTGGACTGGACGAACTGAGTTTCACACACGAATTATTCACGAATCTATTGATCGATATTGAACACTGCAGGGCCTTTCTCTTAACCTCGCTTGGTTTGTCGTGAAGCAACGAATATTAATGTCATCAGGAAAAGGGGGAAAGGGCCGAAGTTATCGTTTTCATCTGAGCCGATTTGGAGAACTCACTCATTAGCAGAACTCAGAAAATCTACCTGACCTTTGAGTCTATAAAAAGCGTAATGAAAATAATTAGGCCTGTGAAAGTAAAATACCAGAGTGAATGCGCTAGAAGTCGCCCGAGTAGCTCCTTTAAAGGGTCGGCATTTCCATCCAGAGATACTTCGAGACATTACTCAGAGCGCTAGTGCAGCAGCGGGGTGCACACTTCACAAAACACTCACCAAACCAGGATTTCAGCTCGTGTCCGGCTGCTCTTTGTGCATGAGTTTATGTCCGTCTCTCAGCTCGGTGCCTACTGTAGCTCTAAAAGCTGCAATGATCGATTTTTTTTCTTTTCTACGCCGGGCTTGGTTCAGTAATCAGGGCCCCCTTCCTCACCGATCGATTGATATTGATTACTAAATCCAGCGCCTGTAGCAAAGGCAGCGCACTATGGCGCCCCGTGCAGCCGGGCCACAGCCAGAGCGACACCTGTCGACAGAAAGAGCACAAAGCACACACAAAGAGCCGGGCAGGTCGATGAGGAGCAGGACGTGACTGCACGCTGCAAAAATGGAGGAAAAAAGAGGCCACTGTCTCGGCTGAATGTTAAAGCCTCATTCACAGAGGCACTTATTTGTAATTACACTTTTATGCTTTTAATGGCAACACATGGTTTTGTAATTGCGTTTTATCTGCAAACCGTTTTACAGAACAAAGTCGTAGCAAACTGTGAACTAAAAAGGACAGTGCGTTACTACATTAATTAACTAGGCCTGTGCTGTCGTCCCCGACAGCAAGGTGTATATCGGCGAAAACGGCCCCGTACGTCTGCCCCGTACGTCTGCCCATACGTGCTACAACTGTTACCAATGGGAC
>JAVQKC010103568.1:0-27534 GCA_036025475.1 Philypnodon macrostomus | reverse complement strand
GGGGGAATTGAGCGATGGCTGTAAATGCTTTCAGCAACTATTACTTTCATTGGACGGAATACGCTAAATCAATAGCTAAGCAAATCAAAAGCAGTGGGCAATCTGAATGAAAAGAGCCGCACCGGACTGGGCTACAATCACACGCAAATTGTTCACATTCAACCTGCTTTACGACCAAAAACCTCCAACATAAGAGTTTAACAAAACCATCTTGAAAGACAAACTGCCTTAATGAATTTGCTTACAGACGTAGTCAATATGTAAATGCGTGGCATGTATTTAAAAAGATGTAAATAAGAAAAATAGTTGAAAATGTTAAGATTCAATTTATGATGTGGCGTTTGCAGTGGAGCTATGGCCTTAGAGTGGATCCTGTCAGCATGATTGGCCCTTTCCATTTGCGCAGCCTATATTCATGTCCACCTGAAGTGTGCCATATACTGTACCATCTCGCCCGTACTCTTAGTGTTGAATTATGCATAATTGCAGCAGTGTCGTTACACACATGGCTCTGGACGTCATTAGCATAAAAGCTTTCTCCGGTGGATGATGTTGAGGAGCGTGTCCTTTCTCTCTCTCTGACTAAGTGTAAATGGACACGTTCATAGTCGTAGCCGTAGAATATGGATTAGCACAGGGTAGACATATGTAACACTCATGGCAAGCATATACGGAGTGTGAAGAAACATATGGTACTAAATATGGAGATGACAGTCATGCTCCTTATCCCCAAAAAGCCTTTATTGTGTTTAAATGTTATGCAGTGGTACTAACATAGGGGAAACCAGTTAAACAGAAAAAGACAAATTACAATAATTTATTCTGGCTTGTCTGACACGATGAGGAGCTGCCAGTCCATCTTCTTGACAGTCATTCGTCTCCACAAAAGGATACTGTATAGTCTATAGCCCCTCAAGGCTAACCCCAGCTAGCGTGGGTTTTTACACTAACCTGCTCAACTCCACCTTGGCCCAATCAGTGTCACTATACGGGCTGATGAGACAGAGAGGCTTGATTAAAACTAGCCCGGTCTGATAAAAGAGCACAATAACAGGAGTGAGCTGCTCTATTTAGGCAAAGCGCAGATTGTCTCTCTTCTTGGCTAGTTATCAAATGATTTATACGGTCGTTTATCGCCGTTGCTATGCAGAATCCAAGAGGAGAACACTGTGTAATTCGATGTCCCGTAAGAAATCAGGTGATGTTTGAATGGCTTGGTTTTTATAAGGATTTATCAAGCCCATTTCATATTAGGAGTCCGCTTTCCCAGAATACACATGCTAACTCAAGCACTCACTAATAAAAAGCTGAAATTGAATTTTTCTCCCTAGGATGTAAAATGGTATTTTAAATGAATGATGAATGAAAGTAAAAAATGTGCTTTGGTTATGTGTTCTGGGATTCTGTCTGATCTCTGTGTGTGAGCGAATAGTGTGTCCTGGCACTAAAGTTAAATGCACTTCTTCAGGACAATAACATAAAGCATGCAGCCATTGTTGGGAAGGAATGATGGCCTATTTCCAGAATGCAACATACGGAACCATTTGCCTCTCTTTAGTAATTAGTCCTGACAGGTGAATATATGGAATTTCCTGGCCGATACCCATGTCGATATTGGAATTACCAATTTGGCGGATACCGATTCCGATACCAATATTCTGTAAGCATGTTTCAGTAGGTTATGTTTCATGAAACAAAGAAATCTACATATGAATAGAAATATTAGTTTTACTTCATTTTGTCACCCATTTTGAATGGACTTTTCTATCTCTGACTCTTTCTGAACCTAAATATTAGAACTTATCCTATTAGACCAACTGGTTAACATCAGCCATCTGTAAAGGCTGATACCAATATCAGTCAAAATTTTAAATATCAGCCGATACCGACGTTGAGCCGATATATCTGTGCATCCCTAGTGAAAACATCCACAAATGCCAGGGGAGTTCACTGTGAACAGGCAATTTCACCAAGACACACACTTAGAGATTCATAAAAATGAACGACTGAAGTTACAGAGGAGGATTCATCAACAGCTCACCACATAAAGACCATAAAGAACCGATACATCTCCAACTCCACATACACTGGCCATACCCTGCTGTTCGGGCCACTGATACCCCTGATCCCCCTGTGCTTTGACAAGGCGTAATAAAGCCTGTATGAAGCACCGCATTGTGTGGGGAGAACACAATGTTGCATGCTGAGTGCTGTGAGAAGGGCGTACACCGGAGGGTCCCACGGCGCAGCAGCACACCAGGGCCTATAGCGGGGAGTGCCGAGCATGCTAATGAGGTCATTATGTTATGCCTCTCCCTCGCTCCTGCCCCTGCTTTTACAGTGTGGGCTTTGGGCTGTCACAGGGAGGCAGGGTACCACGGTAACGCCAGCCAATCACAGATGTCACATATGGCACAATGAGAAGACACACAAGCGTCCCCAAATGAGCGGCTCACAGAAAGACAGGGAATGCTCCATTTTTCAGCTGGCATCAAAAGCGAGAGAAAATGCCACTGGCGATTTGCATACAGAATAAGGTGGGCTTAAAGAGAAATAAAGTGTGGGGCAACGACAGGCAACATTCATTTGCTAATTGTTCCTGCTGCTTATTCAATCAGCAGCCGCGCAGTACAGTGTGTGTGAGTGTGTGTGTCTTTTTTTTTTTTCAAACGTGGGCGCTATTATTTACAACCAAAGAGGAGGGGTTAAGAATCAAGCACATGCAAATGCAATTACAACATATTTGCATAGCCGTTAACAATTAAAGGGCAGATGGCAAACAGCGGGCATTAAAAAGCGACCGAGCGCCATCTTGGATCAGGGAGACAGCTGGCAGACAGGAATCGGCCATTTTGTTGCATGGGTCGCTGCCAGGCTGAGGCGTAGAGCGGCGCCAGTCTCTCCCTGTGTGCCAGGAGATTGGCAGGCGAGGGCGAAGCCAGCTTTAATACTCTCCCCGATACAGACAACAACAGCTAACTCCTCCAACAGTCAGTGACAGGATGATCACAGCCCAAAGCTCCTGTTGGGAGCCGACTGTGGAGATCAACAGCAACACAACACGTTTGAGCTTACTTCAGAGGCAGGTCTGAGCAGAGATGAGATCTTATCACATGACTTTTATCAAAACTGGGGACATATTGTTCCTGCTATTCCTCAATATGTCTTTAATTTTTTTATTCATTTCACACAAAAAGAACAAGTAATATAATGTACTCACCCAAAGGTCTGAACTTTGGTGTAGTCTCTCCGGGTTTAATGGTCCATCTGTCCTTTAATGCCCTTCCAAGTGCACACAGTGTACTGTATGACCTCTTAAAGCTCTGAGCAGGATGTTTTTATCACACGTAGAAAAAACTAGCTGCTAGAGGCTTTCACCTCTGCACTGGTGTTAAGCCAGGGACTTTCATTCCAAAGGGTTCACAGTTTTCTTGAGTCACCAGCAATTTTGCTAAAACATCTCAAGAGTGAGTCTCTTTGTGTGCAGGAGGACTTTAGGAAATGCGAAGAAGAAAAAAGTCAGATGAAGTATGTTGCATCAGACATGAATGGAGGGGGGCACTGAACAGGTAGAGCTACTGTCCTTTTCATCTCTCATTCAATTAGCAGCCATTCACTTGTGCTGCCATGGGATCCCTGCTGCACAGCAGTAAGTGGACGTCAGGTGCTTTTTCCACACGCACAGTGAGAGAGCTATGAGAGCCTGGGCCCTCCTTCCTTTCCTCCACCTTATAGATCAATACTGCACTGCCATATCCTCTGATGGGAGCTGCTGTAGTAAGGCTAAGAAAATCTAAGGTGAAAAGACAAGCTGCATCTGATTTGGTGGATGAGAGAAAAAGTTCAAATTGTCCCTTCATCCTCGCTTGTGAGATCTGGTGGAATACTGTGCGCTACGTGCTTGGATGTGGGACTGAACAGAAAGAGGAGTGCCTCTGATGAATCAAACAGAAAAGGTGGAATGAGTAATAAGAGGGAGGGAGCTTTGACATGCTGTATTCTTCCTCCTCTGAGCTGGCTCCATGTCTCTGACAAAGTTTTATCAAGTGGTGTTGGACGCAGTAAAAACCCCTCCGGCGAACCACACACAAAGACTTCCTCAGTCTTTCTTTGGCTGCCTCGGCACACACATACACATGTTGGCCCGCTGACACATACAGCGTGTGGGGCGGCTACGGGGTTGTAGCCGTGGCCCTGGCTGGTGCTGGGACCGTTGGAGGGAAATAGAAGGAGAGATGCAGAGAGGAGCTGGGAGCAATGGTGCTGGTTGGTCCCTGGGCTCCGAGGCCTGCAGGCGGTGTTGGGCAACCTCTGCTCGCTTCTCTCCTCTCTATCGATTTCTGCTGCTCCGCTCTGCCGCCGAGGCTCCTAGCCGGCGGGAAAGAGAGCTCTGCTCACCCGCCTCACCTGCCTCTCTCCCGGCTCGTTGGCCTAGCCTGCCCACTCTGCCGCAACTTTGGCTGCCCCTGCTGGCTCACTGGGACCAGTGAATGCAGCGCTGGGACCATGGGAGGAAGGCAGCCAGAGAGCCCATGGCGATCCGCAGCTGTGTTCACCTGCTCCGGGTTCACTCGCTTCGCACCACCTCCTCCAACTGCTGTATGCTTCCATTCTTCCACCCACTCTGCTTTCAGCTTCCCTCCTCCACTGCCTCCTCCATCACCCTGTACATAACAACCAGAGACAGAGATGCAGGAAAAAACAAGTTAATCTTAAGTTTAAGAATTCAACCATTCTGAATGTCAGTCTTGGTCTTTGATCAGTGAGAAGTCAGGGGTGAGCGTTTTGGCATGGTTTCTCAGTTGGGTTGTGAACTTGCTAACCTTTGAGAGCACACACTGCAGGGATTGTAGGCCTGATAGTTAAGTGTGTCAGGAGGAGAGATGCTGGCTGCCAAAGGTACTCTCGGCTATTAGATTCTGATGCTGTGCTGTTTATAACAAAATATAGCAACAGTGGGCCCATTATAAAAAAAAAATCACAACAGCATCAATATAATACTAGAAAATACAGAAATATTTACAAAATATAAAGTGTTTTCTGGTTTTGGCTCCCCATGTAAAGCATGAAGCCATTATTGTTACATTCAATACTAATGAAACAACTGGAGGGATACTTGGGCCATGGTGTATGTGAAGGAATGGTCGGACCAGTGGTGCTCAATAGAAACTTAGTCAAAGAAAACATCTCAGCTTTTGTATCATGTGGAATTATTCAAATAGTGTCAGCGGTCCTCTTCTTATGATAATAGCAGTTGGGGGGACACTTCTTTGAGGATTCATGGTACCATTGTGTGTGAACAGAGAAAGAAAAATTCAACCCCCACTGCACTGTCGCTCCAGCCACACCATTCCACGAAAATATCCTCAGTGACCGCAAAGCTCTGACAGCCCCTCAGCCCAGCTCTCCACCCTGCGCGGGCCTGAGAAAGAGACTAAGACCCACGGGCCAAGTGCCAACAGAATAGAGAAGTAAAGTGGCAAGGTTTAGAGTCGGTGGGCCGGCAAGGCTTTGGACGCAATGGCTGTCTGTTAAGAAGAGAGCGTGCAAGAATGGTGCACGCAAAGGGGGGTACACTGTTGGGACAAGAGAAGCAAGTTTGCGAGGGTGGTGGGGTGAGTTGAGTTAGGGGGACAAGGATGGGGGACCGGGGGTGCGGTGCATGTCTCAGACACAATAATACTATTCATTGGGCTCAGACATGGGTGTTAACTCCCCTCTGACAGAGCACAATGGGACTCGGCTGCATTCAGGCAGCCTTGGTGATATTGTTAGTTCGGGGCTGCATTCTCCCTGCCGCAGGATAGAGCGCCTGCATTGTGCCCGTCCAGGCAGGATGGATGGAGAGAGGTTTAAAAGGTGAAAGGCAAAGAAAGAGAGAACAGTACGTTTGTCTATCTGTCAGCGGTGAAGGAGAGCGGGTAGAGGGAACAGTGGCGGGTAGGCGTGCTGCACGGTGGAGGTGGTAATGGAGCTTAAGGTGTGTTACCCCATGGCATTGGCCTTGTTTGTTTCATGGGTAAAGGGGGGGGGGGGGCAGCATTACAGAGATTAAAAAACACACCGCAATAAATATTACTCAAGCGGCCAAGTGCAGAGCTAAGGAGGCATTAAAGGGGTGGGGGCATAAATGGAGCATAGAAGGCCTGGTGGCATTTTTATGACTTTTTATGGGAAGTTCGATGCATTTTGTTTGTATGCCTTGAGAGAGGGAGGAAGCAGGCAAAGAGTAAAAAGCGGGTAATGGAAGGAAATCAGGTGAACTCAAACCTATATTTGCAGAGAGAAAGGTAGGGGACATCACATTACATTCCTCTGCTGCCATCCCTGAGTGTGAGGCGTTTTATCAAACCATTTCAGGCATAGCCATAGATGGTAGCAGCAGGTAAATACATATGACCTCAGCCACACACATTACAATGACCAGACATGACACACCACCCCCATTTGCAAACTCACACAGTATCAGTGCTCTCAGTGCGCACAACAACCTGCTTTCATGAACAGTACTTTGTTTGTTTCCCCTCTGGTAAACTCTGACCAACTGTTCCCATGGCAACCTTACCTACTTGTTTCCTGTGTGGATGTGTGAAATATAGAGAAGGGAGAAGATGTGTGGAGGGATGTGTGGGGCAAAATATAGAGAATCCATTTGTTTGTAGTTTAATCACACAGCTAAGTTACATATATTTACATTTTAGTCATGAATACTACCAGGTTCTAAAACTTTGTGAATGTTTGTATTAACACAGTCCAAGAAATGCATTCGTCATTCATTCATTTTCTTCAACTTCCCATTATGAATGGGAACCAGACCAGGGTCTATCCTAGAAATGATGGACATCAGAGTCCATCCTGAATAATTGGTTGGTGAGTATGACTTCTCTCAAATTCTCCTAGTACATGGATTTCTTTGTACAGTGGGAGTGTAGGGGGAACATTCCTATTTACTAACCTCTCTCCCTGTGCTCCCTGTGCCCACACGTCTGACACCTCCAAGTGATCCTAGTTTAGTCTAACACCATCTTAGACTTGTGCCATCCTGTGTTATAAAAACCTCTACAATGGAGGCACAGCCACACTTGAATGTCCAATGATGCTGCAATGTATTGAGTGTCTCTGGGTCAAGTACTGATGGTAAATAAACATCTCCTGCTTCAGACATCCAGAGTCTCCAGCTCTTAATTTACAACTCTAGGACATCACACACATTCCCCAAGAAGGAGGAAGAGGGAGATAATTTGAAGAGAACCCACATGCTGATAGCACTCAGACACTGTAGTTTTATTGGCTCAAGAAACTCATTAGTGCATATTGAATATTGTAGTAACACTATGATCTGTAATATTGAAATGAATTGAAATTGAATTTGCCACACTTAAAACAAGACTTTGATAGAAAAAATCTTTTTTGACAGCAGGCAGGACTAGGCTGCTCTAATCAGGGGGCTAATACCCTCCAGTGGTGGTTAAGGTAGTTAGGTACTGCACATTTTCTCTGGTGGGGGATTACACCGGTCAAACTAGCACACACAATGTATCCCCCTCCTGGGATGGGAGGACCAACCTGCTCTCCCAGGGCAGTCAACTGATCACTAACTTAATTAAGAACACAGGAGTTTGAGAGCAGTAGATGGGAATAAACACTAAGCTATAAAAAAAGATGAGAAGAAGGCAAAGTGAGTAACAGAGGGACATGCTAAAATAAGAAGAGGCACAGAGTTAAAAAGAAAGCAATGGGCAGCAGCGGAGGGGTGAGGACAGGCTCCTCCAGAACAGGATTATGGGAGAGAAGATGAAAGGATCAGGCCTAACAGAGGACAGCAAAAGGGCCAGAAGAAATGGCCAGAGGAGGGAGGACGGCGACTTAAACTCAGAGCAAGGAAATCGAGTACAAGGGGTTGAGAGATGAGTGGGAGAGAGCTCAGGTGGACCTGACCTGCAGCCACTGGTGGAGAATCACTTAAGGCCTTTCTTCAGAATGGTCTCTTTTGTTTGGTCTTTATGCTACACCACACGCTTCGATTGCAATCCAATATCTCTTGCTTTTAGAGGAAATTCGACACCATTGCGTTCACTCAAAATGACAAAAATAAACCAAGTCCACCTGCGATCAAAGAAAGTTGTTTTTTTAATGAAACAGCAGCACTTATTATTGTTTATTTAATATGTTTTATTGTAAATTGTATTGTATTGTAACAATAAACTACCTAAATGTTTTTCCAGACAACAAAATATTAGACATCTGGTTCAACTATATTTGTACAGACTTTAGTTGAGTGGAGCAACAGACGTTCATTAAGATAGATGCTATGACCACCAGTCTAAGACCAGAGCTACCTGGGCAAAAATACCACAAGAACTCCTTCTTCCCAACCACCATATTATCTACGGCAGATAAACTATCTATCAATCAAGCTAAAAATGTAATTTAATTAATTTAATTTAATGCAATTATTTTTGTTTGTTTTTTGTGTTGTTGATTTTTATGTTAGGAAACTAAATAAAATACCTCAAAGCCGAGTTTTATAGTGTTGCTTTAATGTATTATATTCCATGGACAGTTAGCGGGGCCTATGTATCACACAGCCCTAGCCCACTGCAGACAGTTATGGCTCTGCAACACTTAACAACTGGGATTTGGCAGGCGTGTTGATTGAGCATGCCAAATCCCATTTGTCGGCAGGAGGTGTGCGTTTGTATCGACACTCTGTATAACCTTGTGGCTCTGTAAAAAGGAGACGTGTATGAGTGCGTGTGCTCTCCCAGCGGGCGGGACAGGTAGGTGGGTGGCAAAGAAGGGGCCAGGTTCAGCAGGATAGTTGTCGAAACTTCGCTCCACCCTGTCTCTACATCTCTGTCTGCTTCAATTCCCTCTGTTCACTAAATAGGGTGACAAGACGAAAGATAGCGCGCCTTTCTCAACATATCTTTTCCCTGCTTGGGCCCCCTCCCTCGCTTCATGCGTTCCGTGCATCCCCTATGGTAGAGCTGCCAGACAGGAGTGCTCAGCGGCTCTCCGAACGTTATTGATCCTGAGAGCAGGCCGGCCGGGGAGCTAGTGTCTCCGCTTCTACACTTCTGTCTCTATCTCACTTCCCTCCATCATCACGCCCTCGCCCCCTGCAGCCCACAACTTTTTCCTCCTAGTATCCTTCTCTCGCTCCCTTCCCGCCTCTACTTCATTTATCAAGGTTAAAGAACTCTTATAAAAAAGGGAAGAGAGGGTCGCTTGGATGTTATCTGACTTCATGAAAGAAATACCCTCAGGCCACTCCACTAGAGGAGGATGCTCTTTGCCAGGACCCAACTCTTACAGCACAAACACGCAGTGGCACCCCAGCAGCGGCCCACTCACGCTCACAAATAGAACGCATCGCAGACAGCTTGGTGCAATGAACACAGTGATCAGGGATAGATATGGAGAAGAAGTCATATTTTTGAAGCATACACTGGCCACTTTATTAGGTAGACCTCTTCACTTGCTTGTGAGTTCAATGAGCTAATCACTCTCGCACACTGCATCGAGCCGGTGAATAAATAAGAAAGGTCATTGTTGGCGCCACATTCTGAGTATTTGAAACGACAATATCCAGTGAGCGGCAGTTCTGTGGGCAAAAATGCCTGGATGATCCCAGACGTCAGAGCCAAGACCAGTTATGAGATAATATAAAGGAAACATTCAAATATGATTCAGATGTGATTCAAATCTTGGAAGGTATGTATAATAATTCATCTTGTGTAGTTAACATAAAGCTGCGTCTGTCTCCAACACAAGCTGATAGATTCTATGACATCCAGGTACCAATAGCATTAACTAATTTTTCTCATTTTTCGAATATATCAGTGTAGTAAAAAGTTGTAGTTTTTAAAATATATTTAATAGTAAAGAAGACCGAACTCAGAATACTGCTAATGCACTGACACACGGCACAGGTATATAGAAAGACATCCACCTGTAGAGATACTTACACAAATACACAAAGACGCATGCATTTAAAAGCTTGCATTTGTCTTTTAAGAGACTGTAGCTACTATTGTGGTCTTTTGTAAAGGGCCTGGAAATGGCTCTACAAGTGGAGTACATCCTGCCTTCCATTGTTACTGCTTTCACTCTCCCCTATAAAGGCCTGCCTGCACTCCAGGCTACAACAGCTAGGCAAATACACACAGCAGCAAGCTACACAGCAATACCATCCCCTCCCTTTGTGCTCAGTAATTGCCACAATGCACTTTCTTGTCCGGCTAATTAAGTGAGTCTTTCCCATTGTCTCCCATTGCTATCACCTCTTCAAGCAGCCAAATAGAGGAGAGAAAGCCACAGAGGGAGGACATAGTCTAGACAAGCCTGAGTCCAAATGTATAAGGCATGTGTCTGTGTCCTGTAAATGTTTACTATTAGAAAAAGACCTCGGCCCGTGTCTGAATTTGAGGCTAAGCTGTAAATGGAACATTACCTTTGTGACTTGGCAGCATCAGCTTCAAGATTGACAGTTATGTGTTCTCGAAACAATGGCTCGGGATATGACAGGGTCTCAATGGGTGACAACTGAAATACACTACAAGAAAAGATGAAAATTGAGGGTGTGCCCTATCACCCGCTAGAGTGCATGTGCCATGAAATGTAACAAAATATTATAAGAATATGCCCAAACAAATCAACAACCCAGAACCACATATAGCCACTAGGAAGTTGCTTTTCTGCATTGAAAAGCGTGAGAATTTATATCAAGGGAAGTTAGCTACAGAAATAGCTATTGTTTCTTTACTCAGCATTTCCATAAGTGGTAAGCTGTCTTTGAAAATTGAACACGATGTCAAATGTTCTTCAACAATACTCTACCCTGAGCTCATGCATTGAACTGTCTGTCCAAACTATTAACTTGAATCTTGATCTGGCTGCCGTCAAAAAAGCACTTGATTAAACGCGTCTAGAACAAGTGAATACAAAAAAAGTCTGCTTTTTTTTCTCCTCGTATTTTTCCAGCTCCTCTGCGCTCAGGGCTTTTGTGAGACAGAAGAGAAGTTTGAACAAGGCCCAATCTCAATCGCTGGAGGACACAGATCTACGGACTCATCTAAATTCCACTCCGCTTTTGAGTTGCTAGGAGACCCCCCCCCAACTACCACTACTCGTATCCGCCATCCTCTGCACCCCCTACACCCCCCACCTCCATACCAAACACCCAGACATAGACATCTCCATGCTCAAGTCCACTCACTGACCTCTCAGACACATTCTCGACTCAACCCCCTGTTCGAACACACAACCACCCCAAACCAAGTTCCAACCCTTCCTATACTCAAGACCTTGACAGACAAGTGGGGAGACATCATGGAGGGAGGGGGTCTGTCTGCGCCCACACTATGCAGCAGGGCATCTGGTACCGGGGTGGTGCTGGGGGTTCTCAGGACAAAGAGTTTACATTCTCTTCACAGGAATATGATTATAGTTGGTAAATGGCGGTAGACACATGTGAGGGGGAGACTGTGGTGACAGATAGATATATATTTTACAGTCAAACAAGGAGCTACAATAACACTAGAATATTTAATGGCCAAATGATGTTTGCAATAAAGTGTGATGTAGGATAACATTGGTTTAAGTTAGTGCATGTGTGGTTAAAAAATAAAAAAGATTGGCAGATGTATTGGCTCTTATTAAAGTTTAGGAATGTAATTTACATGTGTATTGTTAAATAAATAAATAATGAATATGAAATGTGATTTTAACAGGACTAAACATGTATGTCTTTGCATGGAGCTCACTGAAGCAATCCCCAAACACCTCTGTCACAATAGCAATAAAGAATTGAATCTTTTATGTACATTGAAATAACTCAAAGTGAAGTCCACTGAGCAGATGCAGAAGTGTGTTGTCACTTTGGTAATTTGCCATGTCTAATATAAAACAATAGTGTCAGTGGGGTAGAAATCAGTGTCATTATCATGTGCAGTCTCCCTGTGGTGCCCCCCTCCGCTGTCGCCGTCTGAGTGTGTGCCTGTCTGTGTGCATACATAAAATAAATGAGCTGTGTGTGTACGCATTGTGCGAGTCCGCAGGCCGAGTGTATATATTAGAAATTTGACTTGACCCTGGCAGGCTGAAGCAGGGTCTGTGCATGGCGCTGGGCGTGGGAAAAAGGGGAGACCTCTTTTCACAGCTGCTCTGGCCGTTGCATTGAACCAGTGGAGGCCCCCGCAACAACACTGACACCCCCTCCAACCTGCCTCCGCCACTAAAGCTCCCTCCTCTGCCTCTACTTTCCCATTCACTGTGCAGCCTGCTGCCTTTCAGTTGCACCCCCAGCCCCTTCCTCCTGTTTGTCACCCTGCAGCACCCCACCTTCACAGCCACCAACTTTTAATACAGGCTCCTCACCATTCAGACAGGCCACATTGACATACCATAGCTAAGCCTCTGCAAAACCAAGAGCAAACAACGCAGCCAACTGACTTATGCGAAATCATCACCAATAACAACTATCACCAGCACTATTTAGTATTGCATTTTCTTTTTCATACTTTGTACATACATTCGCTTATATTCCCTTCAGTGTTTCTCCCCTCTGCAGAAAGACTTTAATTTATGTCAACATACAGCACCTCTCTACACCCCCACACATACACATATCAACCCATTTCTCCGCCTCCATCCAGATCCAGTGTATTCATTTGAAGAGATTTATTTCCTATCAAGCTGCATAATGTGGAGGATATCATTTAAATCAACTTTTAAGAACAGCCGAGCGCCTCTGTTGATGCATACAAATCTGAGAAAGCGAGGGGTAAAAAAAAACAACCAAGCAAGCAGCAGGCTGTTAAAAAAGAGATTGCCAACTTTGAAAAGCTGCGGGTGGGCAGTGGGTGTTTAGTTTTGCCATTAAAGATAACCTATTAGTGCTAAACCTCACAATTGTTTAGACATAATGGGGGTTTCGGATTCTTCAATCTGACTGTACAAAACCGCAGAGTGGGATCATCACTGCCTCAACGTGCAATTTGGTGAAACTTAAAAAGATCGTAATGTGCCAGATAACTGTCATATTCTCAAGAGCAGCAGCTATGGCACGGCCTTGCTACCCTGCTGATACACCAGGCGTGTTGAGGAAATGTTAAGAAGTGGCGAGTGAGCAGGCAGCGACTGGAGAGGCGGGAGGGAGGGATGGATGGAGGGAGGTTGTAGCCAAGAACCTGAAAGGACTCCATCTCCCTTGGCCAACATGGCATGACGATGTGCAGCAGTGGTCTGAATTGCTTTCTCCGTCTTGGGGAGGGAAAGCTAGTAAGGTGATGGGGGAGATGGGCCCAAATAGGGAGAGGGTTAGAGATATGGGGGAGTGTTTTTTAACAGAAAAAGTAAGAAGGAGGAAAGATGGCCGACCGGATCTTAGGTATTGAAAATGAACGGATTACGGCTTTCCATAAACATGAGAGTGCTCCACTGTGGAAAGCAACACTTACCATCCTTTAGCCAGTGCCTATTTTGAAAATATTTGTTGCATATGCCATAATGTACAGAAAAAAAAACACCAGTGAGCTCCTAATTGCTGTTATGAATACCAAAAAAAGACATGTCACTTCTTGATTGATGCATCTCCACATCAAATTTAGCCCGTAGCTACGCCTCCACTTCTGAAGGCTGAGACTAAAACGAAGCTCGTTTGAATTGATTTATCTGGTTTGCGGAGATGATATTGACTAAAGTGAAGCGGCAGGGTTGAAGCCAGAGCTGAGGATGCTTTAAGAGGTGGTCGAACGCTATACAGAGGAGGATAGCCAGGGGGTGTGAAATGTCCTCTGATCTTCTCTTGTCTGATTCTCACAACGCAACTTCTACCTCTAGGGTGGTGGGGGGTATGCTGATATAGAACTGGGCCAATGTCACAGAATGATCATCTAACCCTGGAGGGAAATATAAAAACGTCTTCTTGTGTTTCGCGCTTCTCCCCAATGACAGAGCTCAATCTCCTCGGCCTCCATCACTCCATCCACTTTGTACTCCGTGGGAGGTTGAGCATAGCACGAGCCAAGCCGATTTCGCGATTTAACTGCCTTGTATATAGCGGATGATAGACGAGGTGAGGTTTAGTTATTCCGATCAGCGCTGAACTTTATATACTTGCCCAGGTTAATGTACAGCACAATATACTGCATGCTAAGTTCTGGCTATAAAAAATACTTCACAGAAATCTGGCGGAAGAATTAATATTTTATGGCCACAATAATAGTGTTGGAAAAGTGGCTGAAGCTAGGGTTTATGCACTTTTTACTGCTATTCACAGATACAGACTTGGCATATTCCCAAGATTTAACATACAAAGACGAATAACCATGGCCTATGCATAGAGGTAGGACTGCAATGGGACGGGTAAGAAATAGGGATTTTGAATAGAGGGACTTTCCACATGGGCACACCTTATATACACAGCAGGCCTAAGACTTCAACCCCGAAATACACCCCATGTATTCTTAAAGGGATATAAATCACGGACAAAGAAATTCAAATATAGATTACACAAGTGGCCACCCCACAAAGTAGATGCCTAAACCAAAGAATCAAGCAAATTGGCTCAGATATTGTGAAGTGGGGAATTAGGGGGTTGAATGGGAAAAATGTATTTTATGAAATAGAACCATCCAACCAGAGTCAAAGTTCCATATATGTTTGTGGCTGTTCCATTACCTGTACAATAATGAACAGCGATGAAGCCTCCGTCATTGTGTTTGTAGTTTTTCACAGAAAAAGATGTCTCTCTTTTGATCTGTCACCATATGGGTTCACATGCAGGCCTTTAGAAGTTCTCTTGATTGCACCTCTTCACATAATCCTGCAAAAACATAAGGCACTTCCATTACAGACAAGCAGAACACAAAAGGTATTACCATTTTGAAATAAACGTAAATTATTTTTGATTATTATTTTTTGTAGTAATATGTATTGGATGTGCTCAGAAAATGTGTGTCTTTTTTATCATCATTATAATAGGCCATCATTATAATAGGCCATCATTATAATAGGCCATAATATTACCAAAAAAAGTACAAAATTCCATTAATGAAATATAGTACCTTGTAAAATAAAAAAAAACTATATTGTACTTTGAGGTGGTCTGAGAATAGACTTTCTGTATCTGCCTGTGTAAAGTTCCTCACATTTTATATTTGAACTGTCAGAGATAAATGCATGACAATACTGTGCGTCTGAACTGGGGCCCGTGCACACACTTCACAAGCGATTACACAAAATACTCAAAGATTACATCCTCTGAAATCTGGCGTCCTTTACGGGTTTAAAGCCTGCATGTCAGCCTTTCATTTTTGCCTCCCTCGTTCCCTTGTATGGGTCAGAGGCTGTTGCTAGGATACCAAACCCAGAATTCATAAGTTCAGAAAAAATGTTTATATAGGCCATTGCGATTCAAGGTAAGATGATAATAGAAAATTGACAAAATGGAATATACTGTATATATGGGAAGACCACAAGCAATGAATGACATATTATTTAGCAGAGAAGTTTAACAATGAATATTATTTTTTTGTATATATCTTATGGCTTAAGTGTGTCATTACTGATAATACAATATATATTTTTAAATTAACAAAATTCCAGCAAGGAGCTTTTGAGAAAGTACTTAAACTAGAAATACCTCCTATACAAAGCACAGTATATACTTTTCTATACAGACCAAAATAGAATCCTATTCGGCAACATAACGTGATGTTTATTGTACTGGGGAGGAAGGGAAAATGGAGCTCTAAGGATACAGTACCAACATTCACGACACACACACACATACACACACACAAAAGTACAATAACACACACCAGAGAGCTGTGCAATCTGGTGGCCAAGTGTGACACAAACAAGATAACATCTACAGGCTGGTATAGCTCCAAATGCGGCAGAGCTGTATAACTAAAACAATGGCTCGGCTGTGTACAGGACAACGCTGAGGACCCCATCTGTTTGAACATTCTTGTCGACAAGCAGCTCTCATCCTCATGCAACTTCCACTACTGCTGCACACCGGACAAATATTCAACAATATTAATATAATGCAGACAATGGGAGAGAGCGGGAGAAGATGTAGAATATTTCTGGGCTGCTTCAGGAAGAGGCTGCACACGACAGTCCGGAGGTTACAAATGTAAGACATGAATGCATAAGCAGTACCTGACATACATATTGCCTAAACATGTCTTCTCCGTTCCAATGAAATCATCCCCACACTTATTCCAGCCCTTTTCACATGAATTCCTTCTTTTGTTTTGTTTTTATCATCACAGCCTCATGCAGATAGATGAGAGCTTGTGACTGAAATGAATTTTGAAATTGGCATCTAGTGAGAAAACAATAGGCAGTGTGATGCAGGCTCGTGGCAGGTGCTGCTGGGCTAGACCAGACTAGACTGGGCTCCATCTGGTGTTGAGGGCCTGCTCTTGATGGTGGAGAGGGCCCTGCCAGACAGACACACACATATTAATGTGGGAAAACCAACCAAGTCTCGCCTGCCCCTCACTCACGCTCCAGACTCAATTTCAATCTCAAAAGGCTCTCCCCATATCCTCCATTTATTACCCCCTCAGCCATGCATTAATTCCTCCTGCAACTGGGCAGAGCAGACTGGTGCTCCTGGTTAAGGCACACTGTCAAGTCATAGACACTGACACTTTAATACAATAGATAAAAGAAACTATATTTTTCTATAGTTAGATAATATATATTGTATGTGACTGTAGCTAACAATAATAGTGTAATCATTAGTTTTGAATTTTGGAAAAAATATTCCACCCACTAGCTTTACTACTTCAGCCACAGTAAAATGACGCTGTGATATGTGAATATGATTTTACCTTTAGTAAATGGCCATACGGAATAGCTGCATCCAAACACACCCTGTTAGTAATAGTATTGAACGTACAAATGTAAAGAGTAACTTTTATCACACACAAACTGGAGGTGTTGTGGCAACCTCAATGACAGTAGAATATACAAGTATACATTTCTCTACGTTGCATCTAGCTCCTTCTTCACCTCCTTTGTGACGCAGTAAGCCGAGGCCTACAGCACCCAGCTCTGTGCCACACTGCGCATGAAAAGCCACCATGGAGCAGTTAGAGCTTTAGCCGCTAGTAACACACAATTGGCCTGTTTAAAATTCAACAGGCTCCACTACAGAGTACCACAGCCTATTTATGAAGGCAGCCCTGGACCGGACACAACCCCTCTGCTCTGACCGAGATGGAGAGAGCTGATGAGCTGCCCAAACAGCATTATGAAACAGCCGTGAAATCAGCCTCAGTCACTGGGCAGCAATGCCAACACTGCCTTCTGCCTCTTCTGGCGCATGCATTAAAATCACTGTAGGCTGTGTGTGAATGTACTCTATAGCTCTTACAGTAACCTTTGTGTCAGTCAGATATAGTATTCAAAAATATAGGTCTATGTATACAGCTTAAATCCAATGGAAATACTCTATGAGTGCTTGTTAGTAGATGCAGAGTGTATAGTTTTCATGACAGGCCTTGTGCTGAGCAGTGTTAGCCATCATTTTGATGTCCTTCTTGTGCATCAGACCTGAAGCCACGGTTAATAAGGGCATCAATCAAGCTAAATCCAGGGATGTACGGTGATCCCTTTGACAAACAGCGACTGAATCATGATATTGTCTCCCGATCCACTTCATAAGCTGTGTCACTTTACTTTGGTGCTCCAACACACTTCACACATGCACTATACACTACACACATATATTTCACACGGCTTTTTAGAACATTGCACAGACTAATGCTGCTGCAAGGATTATCATCTAACTTCACAGTATCAAGGAGTAGTTCCACTAAGTATCAGAACATCTTTTACACACCCTAATTCAATAGTCTAAGTAAGTAGTAGGCTCTAACTATAATACTAGATCAGCCTCTGTGATACAAAAAGGGGGCACTACTTGTGGAACACGTGACTCTTGGGAGACGTCCAATGATGTGGCTCACCAGCTACAACCCGTGTGCCTGTCACCTCCAGGTCATCAACAGCAAAATACAGCAATAAATAGAAAAGCATCTCAGGTAATCGACTTTATCTTGCCTCTAGGTGCAGGAATGTTTCACCGCTTTAGCTCTAGCGCCCCTGTCGAATCGCCCTCATCCCCATCACTCAGTGAATGAAGCCTCTAGTGTCACTCCACGCGTCCCATGTGGCAGAAACCTAAAAGCACGAATGCGTATTCCGATAGCCTCCTTGTACCGTGAAACTGTAGAAGAACCGGCGGGAGGCGTTTCTCGGTGCGATGCGCGGACGCTGCTGCCGCGGGCTCCAGTGCTCGGTCCTGGCTGCATCCATTCCATCCTCCTCCTCCTCCTCCAGCTCTGGTCCCCTTCCTCCGTCTCGCTCCGTGCCGACGTCCGCGGAATTAGTTTCTACATTCGGTTCTCTAGCTTTATGATATTACATAAACTCATACAGCTAGATAACCAAAGACAAAAACTAACCCACGTCTCTTAAAGGGGCCGCCGCTGTATAGAAGCTGCTTGTTGTGGTCACATGTCACGGAGCTGCCTGCTTATTCCCGCTCCCTCTAGCTCCGCCACTCTCCCTCTCCTCCGTCTTCTTCTGCTGATTTTTCTTCTTCTACTGCTCTCTAACGCACGCTTTTTTTTTCTTCTTCCACTCTTCCGGTGTAACTGTGCGTAAAGGTATGAATGCCGTTACGTACGTGTACTGTAGGTATCCTCTCACCTGCGTCACGTAAGATAACTAGTGTGCTTACAGATGTGAACCACAAGGTAGCCAAGCACAATATGAGCTCACCCTGAAACTTTAAACATTGAAGAATTGAACCTTACCTTGAAACGCCGACTTGACCTGTCTTCCAGTTGCACATGGATGACACATTCGCTCGTCATACACATACACCTCCCACTGACAGCCTTGATTCATGCAGAAGCCTATGATGTCCAATGTGAGGTCATAGATATAATAGCCTATTCCTCTGAAGATGATGTAAAGAGCGCACTTCCCCAAAAGACCGGAGGAAGGCTGTAGCCTGTACAGAGGGCCTGACAAACAACTGTCAGATTAGCTCTGTTTTATGAAATGCCAGCTCACATCGACCCATTCCAGTGCCATACACTATAGTTTCAGTGTTGAGAGAATGAACTTGCGTTTTGGTTGACAAACTACCGCAGCCTAATACGGCACATAGAGTAGAAGGGCTTCCAGCTAAATGTCAGGACAATGATCTAGTGGGACTAGTCCCGCCTCAGTGGCTGTGGATGGATATGGTAGCGGGTTGGTTAGTGACATATGACGAGTTCAGGCGCAACAGAAGAGATTGGATGTTGCACAAATCACCTACAGACTTATACGTACATTTTCGGGCCAGATCTAATTATCTAGATGCATCGAGAGAAAGAGGATGAATGAACAAGGCTAAATATAAACACGATAATGCATCTAACTAATCCATGACCCAATGAAAAGAACAATTATTTACATGCATTCATCACCTATATTCAGTATTCATGTTTTAGTATAGACCTATATGAGCAGCTGCTGGAAGCCATAAGAGCTCTAAAACTATCTGGGATCTGCATGGGACCGTGGTGCTGCAGACGGTCTGCGGTCATGTGCGCAGCCGGTAGCCTTTAACACAAAGCCCGGTTTACGCACACAGCCTCGTACACACGGAATAAGCAGAAAACGACCGTTAAAAACAAATCGTATGTTATGAAAAGAGAGCGAGTGAGTCTGTGCTCTCACAAAGTGTCAGATGTGGGGCGCAGGAGGCGGACGGACGCACCGCCCGGGGCCTCGAGGTCATCACAGAGACGCTCTGGACTGAATTATCCGAGCTACTGACACACGCACCACTATGTGGTATTATAAATCAAATTATGGCTATTGCTCTGAAGCATTTAGACAGTATGTTATAGCCTGATTCAAATTAGTATAGACTTTGCCAATAAAACAAGACTTAAAAGATAGCATTTATTTAAAAACAATATATATATACGCTACACTAACCCACACCCTCCCGTCCACTTGCAGTGTGTGAAGAAATTCATCATTTCTAAATGTATTTTTTTCATAATTGTATAAGTCACGTGATCAAACAGGTAAGATCTGTAGCCTATGGCACGGTATTTTTTGAGAGTTCAATAATATCTGTCAAATTACTAAGAACAAATCATACAAATGAACACTGTCAATTCTGTGTAGATTTTAATAACTACATTCGTTTGGGTGAAATATTATTATTATCCTATAGATGCACGTGCTCATTTCACCATAGACTATACAGTATAAAGCACATCCTCCTCACACCAAGCTTCTGCTGCTGGTTTCTTTTATAAATGAAAAGTCCTATGCCTTAAATAAAGCCTAAAAAGAAGTTTTGAATTTCCATGTTGTACAGAACGGCATAAATGAACAGCCTTATACTTATACAGCGCTATACTTTCATTAGACTTATTTATTAGGCTTTTAATGAAAGCATTCAGTGTTGGTATAATATCTGTAACAAAGTGGTAAATTAATAGGCTAACGCAAACGTCTGTCTACGGTGCTCACTGAGATGTTGCAGTAACACCTTTCATCAATCTCACGTGCAGCCACTAGCCCCGCCCCCTGTGCGTCACGTCCTGCCAGACTTACAGTACCATGTGCCATGATCAAAGACATCAAAGACACTACAGGCCTCTTTGAGAAGCGTGGCAGCGATCTGTTTTTATTTGTACTTTGTGTTACGAATATTCACTGTGGTATGTGGTATTAGCCGTTACACAGCCAATTAAAGTCTCTGTATGTGTTTAATTCAAGTGAGAAAGAGTGTATTGTGGCTATAATGTGATATTATTATAGGTCCTATACAGAAACACATACTAGCCTGACTACTAGCCTAATTCGATTATTAAGTCAGTATATATGTTTTCTATAGAGCTTGTGTTAAATACAGAAGAGTAAAAGCCTACACACCGCGCATGAGTGAAATATGTACATTTATATTATAGCACTGTCCAGAGAGCGGCCACTGTCCATGGTGCTGAACCGGCGAATACTACTCGAATGGGAGTTGTATATATGTAGACGAAAGGAAATCTCTACATGTAGCAGTTTAAGTTATAGGACATAACTCAGACTGTCTTAACACGGACATACTTTTACAAATCATGTCCGTGGTAAAATTCCCATAACAGGATTTCTTTGGCCTCTTTCAGCTGTTTAATAATTATTTAATAACATTAGTTTGAATTAAGATTCTCAACTGATACAACCTGTCAGTATTTAAACTAACATTACATTATTATTAGCTAGATTATATTCTATATATTATTCTGTCTAAAGCGAAAAATATATTTTTATTTGTTTGATCTGATATAAATGGAATTAGTAAAGTGGGAAAAAAGAAAATGAAACTATGGCCTCATTCTGAAATTAGACAAATCATTTCCAAAAATAGAGTAATCATTATGAATACAGTGCTCTGGGTGTACTCGCCTACCACAGCCAATACTTTAGAGAAGTGTGATTCGTTATAGTTTATCATAAAAGTGCATTTTGTTTTATTTTATGTGTGAGGTTACTGTTCTGCCGAGCTGCACTGCTGCAGCAGTCACGTCATTAGGACGAGGCCTACGCGGCTACACCTGTTGCTCCGTCACAGGGGATGGGGATTTTTAAATAAAACTGAACAAATGTAAAATATGTATTAGCCTTAAACAAAGTCCGCACACACAGAGGTCTGGTCTGGTCTGGGTTCAGAAATCACACTCAATTCAATATTCAATAACTGTAGGTGTTTGGAGATATCAGTGACTGTTTAATACAGCCTGATGTAGGCCTGTTATTAGCCTATTAATAGAATAGGTTTTTAAATGTGTATTTAATCTTTGACAGAAACTCTAAAACAAGGCGTTTCACAGGTTAAATAAAAAGAGCTCTCTATAGATGTCTTCCAGCAGCAGCCGTTATTAAATGTTTTTACAGTGCAGTTCAGATTCAGATTTCCCTAAAAAACTAAAATAGAAAAACGAACGAAAAAAAGTCAACACCAAGTTCAACAACGTGGTGGCGCTCATTAGCATCTCAATAGTGTCTGGAGCGCACACACTGCACACACTGAGGCGGTGGCGTCAAGTCCCTCCAGCCCAGCCACGGGACACTTTCCCAGGCTCCAACAATTAGCCACTGTGCGCTCTAAGCGCGCACGGACAAGACACGTCCACGGGCTTTAACTGGGTTTAAAATACTACACTGACAATACCGGGCAATAGAGTTTTAATATATTTTGAATATTTTATAAGCTCTACATGTCATTGTGAAATTAGTCTGTTTTAGCATCTAGAGCTGTAATAACCTCAATCATTCCCAGCGCTTCAAGAGCAAATCTGATAAATAATAAAAGTGAACTTACTGCCTGAATTCTTCTTTCTTTCTCCTCCAGTCAGTCATCTGGCGCAACTTTAAACTCAAACTTATAAAAGCCACAGTCCAAAGCAGTCCAGAACAACTCAGTGAAAGCCCCGCAGCGACAAGCTCGTCCGGACCAGAGTAGAAAATCTAATGTGTCTTTGGGTCCATTTGCCAAAAAGCCAAACCCAAGGCCGAGTTAAGAGACACTGCGCATCGGCTTCTTCCTCCTCTCCTCTGAGCGTCGCGTAATGACAGGCTGCTGCGCGCACGACCCTCCTCCTCTCTCTCCCTCTCTGAATCTCTCCCTCCCTCTCTCTCTCTACGTGTGTGGAAATCCAAGCGTGTGCAGTAGTTCTATATGCGCTATGCTCCGTGCATATTTCCAACCAAATAAATGAAGCCTCCTATGGACGATGTTAAAGAAGGGCTTAGGAAAATGTGGGCTGGGTGCTCAGTTTGGATGTGTGCATCGCGCAATGGCAAAAAGAACGAGTATGCTATATCTTTTGAACATGTATGCACTGCCAGAGGCTGTCTCTACGTGTGTGCCATGTATGACATCGACACTCTTGAGTCTTCAAACTCATCCGTGCCCTGAAACAGCTCTCTGTCGGCATGGTATCTTTGGCTCATCTGAGCAGACAACCGATGTCAGAAGCTCTAGCAGCAAATACATGTAATAAAAACAAAGCTGTTAAAAAGCAACATCGCAGCGCAGAAGCAGAGGTTTTTGGTGAATGCACCGTCCTAGAAGTAGCCTATAGAGCTAAAGATTGTGATGAATACCCCGCAGCTCCCGCGTCTCACGTTGCTTCACGTAGTGCGACACTTTTGGTTCCTCTGTGCGTCAGAGTGATGTGCAGCGGACACGCAAGTGCTCTACACACATTCATACTACTGCTCCAACTATGTGTGTGCAATTGTTGCAGATGGAAATAAATGGAAGGTAACACAAGCGCTTACAAAGCTAGGCTCAAAAATTGGACGCGTTCATGCGTGCTGACGTCACGCATCTTGATAGGTTACCCTACATACGTTACCCAATGGGCACTAGTATTGGAGCCGGCTGTCGGAGAGTGGTTCTATGTTCATTAGGTTTTGTAAAAGAATCAGCCCATCATGATCCACATAGGCGACCTACAGAGATTAAAAAGGCTACCATTATCAGCTCTATAATTGCTTTAAAAATCAATAGGCCTATAGTATATAGCATATTTATATAGGCACATTGTATTGTTCAGATCAATCCTTAAGTGAGCAATGGAATTAATATAATCCAGGCTTGTTGCTGTCGGTCAGTGCTATCTGTTAGTGGTTGTCATAAAACTGATGCGCTTCTCACTGTGGATAGAGGCCTGAACAGTGCCATCTTTTGGCCACAATCAGCATAGCACCGCAGCTCAGTGAGTGAGTTTAGGGCCTAGATAATTGAAGCCACAAAAGACTGTTAAACAGTGTAAAATCCTCCCAGCAACAAACTGAAAAATTAAAGTTGATACAGATGAAAGCGCAAAACGCCCCGTGCACATACAACCAACATGTGGTAAATAGTTATTACAGAGGTGTGCATTCTGTTTGTGTTTTTATTAGAATGATTAAGCTGTCTGAATATTTTGCATTATAACACGCTAAAAATATTGCACATGTGGGCTGTTATTGAGCTTTATCCTCTTCTGACCTCGCTCACGTGTGCGCACAAAGGCTTCTGCGTGATAATGATCGGCAACACTGTCTATTACATTAGGCTTTTACATTGTGGACGAAACCTCAGTTCAAAGATCTGAACTCGTCGGACTCTTTTGGACAAAATAGACCGACTGAGGTAAAGCATTGCATGGGCAATGGTCGGTGGGCATGTTGGAAATACTGTGAAGCGAGCCCGGGAGGATACAGTGGGATGGATAAATCATCTATACATAATATGTGTTGTATTTAATTTTAAACACGTGGGTTGTTTTAAGATAAAACGTTCAGGTCTAATTAGCCGGAGAGCAGTGATCTTTGAAGAAGCCTATGAGGTTGTAATAAGATTAACACCGTAATTTTGTGCTGTACAAAGTAAAAAAATCATCATAAATAAAGAAGATAAAATGTAATTTACATTTGATCACATCGTGTGCATCCTCTAATTAGAAACTGATATCATATTGCTCATGACCAATTCTGTTTCATTACTTACATAAAAATAGGCTTGTTTTTTAGATTATTTAGTACTGTGTATTTTATTATTTACGTACAAAGATTTCTGACATCATAGATTTATTTTTCACACAAAGAAAAACAGGATTTTTGCATTTCTAAACCTATAGTCCTATTGCGCAGTGTTTTCCAGTTCATTTATTGTGGATAGTTATAAACTGGTTAAAATGTGTCAAAAAATATTCCATAAAAATGCAATGTATACTATATTAATCTAACCGTTTGCGTAATTACGCACCATTCATTACGACCTTTCTGACATTAATTAAGAGATTTCAAAGACCTATGGTGGCGCGTGGCGCAGTCCTTGGATTTCATTTTCAACAAAGAAGAAATCAGAATTACATTTATTAAGATATATCTTTCTGTATTGATTATTTACACTATATTTGAACAACTATTTTCATAAAGAAGTGCCCACTTAATATCACTTCTACGCATGGCAGCGCAGCAGTTCAGGTCAATTGTTAATGACTGACCAATTGAAGTGGTCACTTGAGGGAATTGTAATGGCTGATCTTCAAAGAGGCTTGACCTGACACTGGACACCGGAGGTCAGAGGTCACACATGAAAACAAACAGGAGCAAGTGTCAGTGCCGTCTATTGACATGGCCTCATTAACAACTGATGGATCTTGGACAAACCAATGCATTTGAAAGAAACTTGGATTGTTTTTTAGGCTTCCTGTTATTTATTTGGAGATGGGGTGTGTCGAGTTAATTGTGACTATTACTACTGTTATTTTATATTACTATTACTAGGAATAATATTCATTTATATTTGATACGTCTCTTTTTACTGTCTATTCTTATTGGTTTTAATGTCTTTTGTGCGAAACTCTGCTGACCACACTCACCGTGGACACAATGCTTCTGTTCGTGTTCAAAATATGTACAACACGCATATTCAGCATCAGAAATAACAACGAGAAACAATTACAAAAGCAGCCTCTGCACGTGATAACAACAATATATCACAAACAATGAACAATACACTGCGTCACACATTCTGTAAATATAAGACCTGATATGGTCTGTTAAAGATATCATATATTAAATAATCACACACATCGCGTTAAACTCACGGGGTCGGGATAACATTCATACGTCATGCTTAAGCTACAGGTGGAGGAAGAGAAGAGGTGCAAACACATACCCCAGATATGTGCTCCAAACCTTCAAACGGCAGGCTGAGAGTGCTAACCACAGTTTGAGAATATTGCATATTAAGTATAATTTGAGTAGTATTTTTCAGAATTCACTGGAGCAAAACGATTCATTTTTGTCAGTGTTAGAAAATCGTCTCAAATAATTGTAGACCTGTATTTCCGAGAAGGGATAACTGCACTTAATCACCATTTATAGTCCAAATTCATCAGGCAAAATCATTAAACAAAGTGGCTTATTGTACAGTAGGCCTATGGAAAATGGGTAAAGAAAAATACAGTTATCTTAGCAAGCCAATAATGTAGCCTATATCCGTACAAAACTAACATGCCTTCACTTACAGTTGATGCGGATCTGCACGGGCCTTCAGAGAGGATGGAGCAGAGGAGATGTGGTCCCAGTGTGCGCCATGTGAACACAGAGCAGTCCTCGGCTGCAGCCCGGGTTTAATTGGGAACAGGCTGGGCTGTATGCTAATGAGCGCTGACATCAGTGCTAATGGCCCGCGCTCCATAAAAGAGAGGAGCAAAGGGCCAAAGTCGCGCCTCTTTTCCCATGCAATTCCTGCGGTCAAGTTCAAGCGCATGCAGCCTGCCCGGCGATTGTCATTCAGAGCAAGCACCGCGGATCCTTCACAGAGAGGCCTCCGCACAGCGTCCACACTCAAAGGAAACTCGTGGAATGCGCGCGGTTCTGATAACAAAAAGAAACATTAATCAGCTGATAAGGAAATACTAAGTAGTGCACAAATTACAAAAATAACAGCAGCTAATAGGCCACTGTAGCTTTACTAAGGAATATTTTAAACCCTGCATGCAACTCTGTTAATGGTTTAATCAGCATGAATAGCCTATAGGCCTAATGGGTATTTCATTTGTATAATTATGCATCCTAAATGTGGGAATGCCTCTTTTATATATAATCAGAATTAATATAAAAGGAAAGCCATATTAGAATTACTACATCCATATAGCCTACACGTCTACTCTGGTAATGTAGTTTCAGAATTGGCTGTTGAGCTGATGCAGAACTGCTGATCTAGTATTAACATTTATGTATGAGGACTAACTGATCACAATCAAACACATTTACACAATCAAGCTGTCTGTCTTTAGGGATCTGGCAAAGAAGAACGTAATAGTTAAAGGGGCCGGGAAGATCTCATGCAGGGCCCATCTGGCCACTGTATCATGCATGAGATCTGACGTTTAGTAGACATAGAGTTAGCTGTATTTTGTGTAGTGGTCTGTATCTTCAAAAAAATCCACAAAATGTATGAAGATTGTGTCAGGGGACCGATGGATTGGTTAGTGTCAAAATGCATTCAAAAGTACATCCAGGGAGCAGAGCTGTGTAAAGACAATATTGTGTTCAGCACTTGTTACACCAAATTGATTTAATGAAATAATCATTCTTTATCCAACGTCCCTAGTCTGGTGACAACATAGAATAATAACATGAAGAGACGGGGGAATCATACAAAATGTTGAAGGTCATAAGAAGTGCCACATACACTGAATACTTAAGGTCTGGCCACACCCACACATAGCATATCATAGCATATCATATCATATCATATCATATCATATCATAGCATATCATATCATAGCATATCATATCATAGCATATCATATCATAGCACATCATATCATATCATAGCATATCATAGCATATCATATCATAGCATATCATATCATATCATATCATAGCATATCATATCATAGCATATCATATCATAGCATATCATATCAT
>JAVQKC010103530.1:0-21099 GCA_036025475.1 Philypnodon macrostomus | reverse complement strand
TGTTGTAGATGGTGATCGCAGAGAACTTCGAAAAACGCTGTACTACTGAGCCGTGGATTTGTTTTAATAAAGTTGCACAAAACGAAGATCTACGCGTTTTGTTTAAGGGTGCAACACTTTTCTACCACATCAAATGGATCTATGTGGTTTCATCATGTGATTGTAGCACGTTTGGACTACAGTCACTTCAGGTCAGAGGTACATTGCTAACAGGCTAAATAATAAATAGTCAAAAATCAAAAAAACTAAAAACTCAGATTTATGGTAATGACATGATGAATGCAAATGTACTTGAGAATAAACAATAAATCCACAAATAATTTAATTGATAGAGTTATAGTGTAGCTTAATACAATGTGTGACAAGCGTGGGCTACAATACAAGCTTGTGTAGCCTGTGAGGAAACTGCAGAGCGGGCATAGTGAGGGCATAATGAGGGCAGGACGAGGGCAGGATGAGGGCGAAAGGGGCATGGGGCAGGTCAGAGGTAAAGCCTGGGAAAACCAGGGGAGAGGATACCACGTTATGTGGGTAAAAATACAATATGGAAATAATTATGTATAAATATCAGGGCCGGGGGGTAATTAGGTATTTCAGGTTTGAGCCTAATTGGGCAAAGTATGTGCAAGTTAGAGGCTGTCAAATATACCGGACTTCACCATTTCAATCCAAAATGGCCGACTTCCTGTTTGTTGTAGGGTGGGGCCATAATAATATTTTATGTTGGGTACAATGTGGAGAATCACTGTACCAAGTTTCATTGCTGTCTGCCAATTATTATTCATTGTAGAAGTACCAAAATCAATCCAGTTTGGCATCTTTATGATATGTACCTGTGTGTAAAACCTGCAAATGATCCGGCAATTCGTTTTTGAGCTATCACATTCATACGTAGGATCTGTGGACGTGGACCGACGTGATTCCATAATATCGTTGCTTCGCTGATATAAATACAGTCAATTTCTATGTAAACATGAGAAAAGAATTGGACTCACAGAAAGCTTGATGTGCCCTCCAAGTGTTTATCACTGATCAAAGCTTGTGTTGCGTGTCACCTTCACTGACCCTCCTCCGAGTGCTGGCATGTTCCAGGTCAGTGAATGCATCATGTCTGAGGGCCACTATCAGTTGTGATCTCAGATGACCGATGTCCCTCTACAACAATGGCCGCCTCTCTGTAAAACCACACAATAAAAGGCCTTCAGTTCAGAAACATACAATTATCCTTCTCTGTGTTTGAGCCGAGGCCGATGTTCACAGTCCAAGAGTTAATTCACTTAAAGAAATCCCCTAGTCATTAAGAAGACGATTGTACTTGTGTTATTAGGTTTATGGGAAAGGTCTGTACAAGAACAGCAAAGGATAAAACACACACAATCACTGCATTATTGTCTGTGAGAAAATCTGTATGGGACAATCTTTTATATGTGGACTAATATGTATGCTTTTTCAATTTGAGTTTTTTCAGCAAGAAGAAGTGACTTCACTGAACATGGTCTGGTTTTTGGTGCAAGTTGGAGTAAAATCCATGAGCTATTAGGAGAAGGGTTTGGAAAAGACCCAATATCCAGTGAGAGGCAGTTCTGTGGGCAAAAATGTGTTATAGATATCTTAGAAAGACCACAAAAGCTCACCATGCGTAGGGATTGGGCGATATGGTAAAAATATAATGTCACGATTTTATGAAGATTAAGATCCCATTTTTATTTGACTTTGTGTTTTTTGTGTTACACAGTAAACTACTGCATTTTAACTAATTAAGTGTACATCCAATACATCCAGTGTTCATCACAATACTGAATACTATTTATTATTATTTTCATTAATACAAACTGGCAAATACTGGCATTGTTACAGTAAAAATGACGGTGAAGAGCAGAGCATACATGAATGCAGTGAATCACGATTCAATAATCTTCCCAAATTAAGCCATTTCTCATAACCAGAGGTGGGTAGTACTTACATTTACTTGAGTAACTTTTCAAATAAATTGTACTCCATAGAGTAGCTTTACTGCACAATACGTTTTACTTTTACTTGAGTAATCATATTTTGAAGTAACTGTACTCTTACTTCTAGAAAGAGTAAGAGTACTTTTACCACCTCTGTGTGTCATGTAAGAACAGCTTTATGTGAAAAATGTGATGATGTGGAAATTCTGTTCCTTGTGTCTTAATTTTTGAAAATATTATTTAAGTTTTTAGTTTATCTTTTGAAAATATCAAAATCTATTTATTATCTTTTCTATTTTTTTTTGCCAGATTACCACAAAATTAAACAAATAATCTGACATTACACTCAAACAGTTACTCAGGACTTGAGTAGTTTTTTTCAACAGTACTTTTCTACTCTTACTCCAGTTATTATGTGAATGAGTACTTTTTAATTTTACTTGAGTAAAATTATATTGAAGTAACGGTACTCTTACTTGAGTATTATAAGCTATTGGCTACTCCAACCACCTCTGTGCACTTGTCAATATAGACAATATTCAAACCCACAACAATGTCTGATGTGGCACTTGATGGTTAGCAGATAGTGTCACTAGAGTGAAAGTTAAAGGCGTGGATTGGTCTCGGGAGTAAACCAAGATGGCCGATGCCAAAAAATATTAGTATGTTCACAATTTATTTATGTAGTCTATTTAAATGTAATTTGCCACAGACATTAAAAAACCTTACAGATGCAGGGGTCAGACTGTAGAAGAGCCCCAGGTTGTCCGGGTCAATAGCGGCAAAGGTCCCCACAACTGTATCTACGGCTAACAACTAAGAAAAAAAGGTACATTTTAGTTGTCATTGTAAATAAAGATAGATTCGTATAAAAGTGGGCGTCTATATGTTCCCTACAGAGAAGCAAACAGTATAATGTGTGTATAATGTGAAACCTGTACAGCCCCCAAAGAACCCCTCAATGTGGCCTTGTCTGAAACAAAATGTGTGTCTTGGTAACCACTGCTCCTGTCTGCATCTCCTAAATATATTTTAATCAAATCAGCACCAACAGTTTTTAGTTTAATAACAAAGTGAAGTCATACCTCATCAATGTCCTTAGAATAAACTGACTGGTCAAATCGAGGAGGGTTATCATTTAGATTATTAATTATAACACCGATAGAAATGCTTTCCTGGAAATAAAAATATATATACATTATTTGTGAGTTTCAAAGATTTATAGTATGTTTGAAAAGGAAAAACATAATAATATAGTCTTACAGATGGAAAATCTGGAGTACTACATTGGATCCAAATAACAAAAGAGGTTGAACCCTGTGAAGCCAACCATCAAGATAAGATTTTAGTACATTTTTTATTCAGAAAAAATAAACTTAGACACCGTGTAATTTATATTTACCATAAATAAAACACATTATAAACAAAACATAGACATTATATTCACACTTTGTAAATATGAATAATCTATAACATCCTGTTTCAAGTCATATTTAAGGTTTTTAGATTGAAAGAGGAAGAAGTTCATTATTCAACACAAACTAAAACAGTTTTTGCTAAAGAGAGATATAGACTTGTCCAAGCGACATAAAAATATATTTTGATAATGTGGGAAATTCTGACATTATTCCCCTTTAAGCTGTAGTCTGGAAATTTCCAAAAATTATCAAGTATAAAAAAGTGGTCAAAGATTGATTTGATGTAGCTGTAGAAGCCAGGGGAGGGACTAAAGTAAGAGGCACTTTACATCAAAGAACAGAGTCAGAATTTTAAGCATTTGTGATTCTTTTTTTAATGATAATAATCTGACCTATAGGATCTTTTGTTTCTTACAGTTTCATAGTCCAAGATGGCAGTAGCCACCAGGTTGGTCTCCTCGAGCCTGAATGGGCCGTTGCCTGTTGACGTGAGTTCTAGAGTCACGTTCTCTGCTACTGTGATTGTTGTGACCACAGCCCCCACTTCGTTGTTTTCATTGAAGTTCACAAAAACAGGTGCTGAACAGACTAAAGGTAGAAGAGGATTTGGAGTTTTGTCCACTTATTTATGGGTTAGTGAAGAAAACTCATTTTTCACAAGGCTTGTGCTGTACTATTTACTGAAAAAATATTTTTGCTCAAATAATAAATACATAATATCAAAATAAATACATTAATTATATATATAAAATGGCAATCAGGCTTTTGTTCTTGGGAAAGACATAAGACATTGAAAACAGCACTAAAAAACCCTCAAATAATATACTAGTCAATCTGTATCTAGTTGTCACAACTCTTGTCTATAAAAGTAACCAGAGTCTAATCTCTCCAGTTACTGCCTATCATTTTACCACACTGAATACTTCCTGTTTCTGTCAGGAGGGCCCAGCCTGTCCATGTTTATCACAGTAGTATAGTTAGATCATAGTGCACAAGCTTCACATAGATGACTAATTGAGCATAGTTCTAAAGGGAGTGGTATTTTTGAGAGAATTTCTAATCTTTATTTTTTAGCATATTTACCAATCCCATCACAGAAGTTTAGTATTTTAGATTCAGAAATATTCGAGTCAGATCTAAATCGTTCTGGCTTCTAGTTAGAAACCACCCTGCCTCTTCAAGCACCATCAAAAGCACATTCATACAGATTCAAGGTGGATGAAGTGCCTTGCTTAAAGACACAACATTAGTATGAACCTCCAGCCTTCCAGTTATTTACAAAGTGACAGTTAAACCTCGCTCAGTCTCAATTCTATTCTCATTATGAAGCACTTGCCCAATGCCATCCATTCTTGTTTTAAAGGTTATGATTTCAATTTATATATTTACTGTAATATAATTTAGTCTTAATTTTACCACATTTAAACAGTAAATATGTATCCAATTGATTTCCTTCCTACTACTGTTCCCATTCTCATAGTACTTACTCTGAGCCTCTGTCCTGGTCTGAAGCAGCACCAGCAGCAGAAACCCAAATCCAGTTTTAATGAGGTTTAGGTGGTCTTTGTTGGTCCCCATTGTGTTGCAGTCCTGGTTTAGTCCTGGTTTAGACCACTCTGAATCCTGTCTGTGTCTCTGCTCTTCCTTATCTCATTGTTTTATGGTCGTTTTTGGACTTTTCCCCGTCATAAACCTATGGATGCTCTGCTCACCTGTTTGCTGGAAAACCATATAAACCCCACAGTATATCCTGATTAGTTTGAACACGGAAGCAATTAATAATGATGAATATAAGATCAATATGAGACCTTAAAGATATATATATATATATATATAGTGTTATGGTTAGATATCCCCTGTTATTGTCCTTATAGAATTATGATACACTTTTTTGTGTAATCACCATCAAACCAAGCCCTGGGTCCTGGTTCCTTGCTCACAGCGAATCATTTCTTGGAAATTTTGTCGATGGACCAATCACGAGTTTAATATATTGTCCAAGTCAGGTTATAATCATTGGCTTTGTTGACCTTTTTATATGAATAGAATAGAATAGAATAGAATACCCTATAGCTCCAGAAGACACTTAAAATAACCCCAATGTCTTTTAACTATCATCCATCCATCCATCTTCTTCCGCTTATCCGGGTCCGGGTTGTGGAGGCAGCAGTCTAAGCAGGGAGGCCCAGACTTCCCTCTCCCCAGACTCTTCCGGAGGAATCCCGAGGCGTTCCCAGGCCAGCCGAGAGACATAGCCCCTCCAGCGTGTCCAACAGATGCCCGAGCCACTTCAGCTGACTCCTCTTTCCTCTTTTAACTATACATTACATAATACCTGTGTTTCACATAGATGTCTGTTGAGACTATGGTTCTACTGCCATTTTTAATTAAACCTTGTCATTTTGCCTGACCAGCCACAAACTCTTTTCCTATTCTATACAAAGATGTTAGTCTGGTCTCTCGTAGATTGCTTTCAATTTCATGGGTGGAGTTTATCAATGTATAGTAAACTGATCAGAAACAGACACAAAAGCCACATGAAAAGATCTCTCTTATATCAGTTATTGTCTCTATTTAATCTTTAAGCGGTTCTTTTTTAATAGTTTTTCTATGATTTTATAAAAAGCTAAAATATGATCTGTTATACTAGCCTATTTGATTTTACCAGCTGCAGTTTTAAGACTCTGTGGGAGAAATATAGACTGGAGGCCATCTTCTATAGAGGGGAAACTGTAAAACACTGACCTACAGTTGAATTATATCTTGTCTTCATTTTTATGTATCCAATGTTTTATCTGCCTCGCCAAGTATGGAACATATTCCTAATAACTCCGTAATTGTATGTTCCATTACCTGTACAAATAAGCAGGCTAATATAAGTAACACAAACAGAACAAAGTCAGTCAATACACATTTTAATAACAAATAAGGCAAGTACAATCGTGTTTTTGTAACTTTGACCTCTCTCTGTGGGGTCAGAGGTCAGAGGGCCAGGTCATGATGGATGGACACATGTACTGTTTCAGCAGCAGGTTCACCCTCTCTGTGTCAGCTCCAACTCCACTGTGGACACACAAGAATAAGGATAACAGAAACGTTTATTAGCCAACACTATACACTATGCTCCTTAATCTTTGAGTCTTAATGTGTTCTATATTTCAACCATTTGAGGAAAGTAAAACTACTTTACGTTACGTTGTATTTTTTAAATTGATTTTTAACTTCAGAATGCATACTTTAACTCACTGCCGTTGGATTTAAATTAATTAAGGATTTATTTATTTTTACATATTATTACATTTAATATTTTTATTTCAGTATAAAGTATCATTTATGTGTTCTATTTTGACTTAATCCTTGTTTGTACATAAAGAAACTGTGTACTTCCTCCAACACTTGATACTTGATGTTCATTTTATATAGTGTTTATAATATGAACATAGAGAGAATTCAGACTATAGTGTTTAGTTTGAATTCTCTTCATGTTCATATTATATAGTGTTTAGTTTGAATTCCAGTGTCCATACTTCTTCTTGACTCCCTGCATGCGTCGTAGAAAAGCACAAATAGACGTGTGTTTAGCCTTAGATCTCAAAAACTCTGCGTATCTGTTTGAAAACTCTATGTCTCCCAGCTGCCTTCTTCTCTCCAAACCTGGGGACAACAGCCGCCTACAACAGAACAACAAAAATGAAGCGTTAAGCATGAGCATTAAGATATGGATAGTGTTAAAATGTTGTATAACTTTACCTGATTGTGGCCTCCAGCAGACCATCTCCAGAGTCCAGTCCTGACCATGGTGTGTTCAGGTGCTGTCTTTCAGTCAGAAAACTGTCTACTTCATCCTCATCCCTGAAAATAACATTATACAATAACAATAGCACACCAAGTATCAACTCATATTTTTTGTTTTATTGTAGAGTAATAAAATTATATTCTCCAAAGACCCAAAACCTTATTGTTGTAAAAAGTATTTGGCAACCTGACACACTATATTACCTGATTGGAAGTGATGTGGTGAGGGAGAGGAGGGTTGAAAGCAGAAACACTGAGATCACGCTGATGAATTGCATCATGATAAATATACCTGTCAAGAATAAAACATGAATATATTACTACCAAGACCAAAAATCTTCATCCAGTCATTTTGTATAGACACGTCTGGCCGTATGGGGTTGTGTATTTGAACTCAAAAAGCAATATTAACAATTTTCTTGAGGAAGTCAAAACATCTGACTACACATATATAACCAGTTGAGAAAAGTCTGAGTTAATTCTCATGTACAGAACTAAACACGGTCCAGATCTAAACCAGGACTGAACAATGTCTAAACCAGCTCAAAGCCAGTGTTAATATTGGTAACTACTCATTAAAAAAGAAATATAGCTTGAAATACTCACCTTGTTGGTTAGAAGCGTGATGTCGAGACCTCCACTATGGACCAGTGTTACATCTGTGTCACTTTTGTACCTCACCAAATATCGACCACGTCAGCGACTTCACCAGGATTTTATTGTTTGGATTATTTACCAAGTCCACAACAGGAAGTGTGGGCAGTGCTTTTCCAGATACTAACATTTGTGCAAGTCTCAATAATGACTTCCCTAATGAGCGCCAATCACTGTTCAGTGTTTGTTCAAATTAATAAATGCCTTAGTCAATGAGGAGTATTGACCAAAATCACGCACATGTAGATGATAACAGTTTATGACGAAAAGCTGCCACTGTTTGCCTTGACACAGATTTCTATAAAGAGACCTTTTTCAATAATAAAAAGCTAAATGGTAAGATTGTGTAGTATTCAATCATCAAATCATTAGCTTATTTCACACCTACTTTGGGCTTGTGGCGGGGTACTAATGCATATAAGCGAATTGGTGATTAGATGTACTGTGGCATTGTATGTCAAGAACTTTGGTACATCAATTTTGCATTTACTGTAACTATATAGGGCTTGATGTAGTGGAGAAAATGACAGATTGTATTGTTTTATTAATTCATTATATCTTCTTCAACCAGGCATTGCAGGAGGCTAGAGACTATCTCAGCAACTGTGGGTCTTGGACAGGTTATATCATGGGCAAGAACCAGTTAGTCAAAGGGCTGACAGAGAGACAAGACTACTATTCACGCTTACATTCATTCACTATTGGCAATTTAAAGTCACCAATTCTAACACATGGGCCTACATGTCATTGGCAGTGGGAGGAAGCTGGAGAGAACTCACAGTTAACACAGGGAGGACATACACACTTGGCAGACAGGCATACTTAAGAGGTAACGTGGAATAATGTCTCATATGTTGGTTACTTCACTTTTGAATATAGTAGAGTATTTGTGTCTGAAATGTAAACACAAAAAATACCACAAAAATTATTATCGGTAATCTTTTTTTTTTATTTGATAACAGCTACAGCAGAAGATAAAACATTAGATTGACAGCATCGACTCTGCTACAGCGATTTGAAGGAATCATCTCTCAAATTTGCTTAAAAACAACTTTAAATTGACTATCTGACCCTGTTCTTTGATGTAAAGTAGGTCTGTAGTTTGTAGAGGCCAGGGGAGGGACTAAAGTAAACCTCGACTACCATTGGTCAAAGTTGTAACCCCCAAAGTCTAATTTGATGTTGCCGTAAAAGCCAGGGGAGGGACCAAATTAAAACAATAATCTCTTATTTTAGCAAATTTACGGACTACACCTTTAACTGAATCTATTCTGGATTCAAACATTTCTTTTGGTTTAGTTCAGGATAGTTTCTACACATTCTGATTATTATAATTAACTGCAAACATCAGCACTAAAATAAAGATACAATCAATTTATTCTACATTTTTCAAAATAATTAACACTAAAATATATTTACGACAATGGTTCAGTAACTGCCAACTTCAGCTGGGATCACAGGTTTCCAGCATCACATTTTTACAAAGCATTTCTTCTTCATTCAAACGATTATCAATAAGGATTTGGTTGAATTTGGACAGTAAAAACAGTGGACTGATGAGGTTCACTCAGACTGGTCAAATATAAATTGCAATATTAGCATTATCCAAATCCATATATGTATTTTTTTTTAACATGCACAATATAGCAATTTCAATTAACAATATTTGTACATTTTCAGTTTCAGTAGGGCTGAAAGAAGACAAAAATATTAACTGTTAAACTTCCAAAAGAATCACATGCTTTTCAGAACACGCGTGTAGAGGAGGTTTTTACTATTTTGTAAAAAAAAAATATTTTAAAAAATGGCATCCTTTTGTGATTTGCTAATTGCGACCATTATAAATTGTATCATATCATATAGGCTAATTTTGTAAGAAGCTATTAACGCTCTTGGTCCGTTGTTTTTACTGTCCAAGTCATATTTCTATAACAATCAAAGAGCACTAGCCAACTGCAGTTCCACACTTGACCTGCAGGTGCAAACGTTTCAACACATGTTTACTGCTTTCGGCGTCATTTCGCCTTAAATGTACAACCATAACAAAACAAACAAAACATTGATTTCCTTGTTCAAAACATCATTGACCCTTTGCAGCAACATTTTGTAACATTGTGTTCAGCAGGTTTTCAAACCGATTGTACGACTGAACACCAATCAGGCAGAACATTATCACCACTGACAGATGAAGAAACAGATTATCAGATTATTAGATTGTTGCACCTGTTGGTGGGTGGGATCTATTAGGCAGCAAGTGAAGATCCTGTCCTTAAAATTGATGGAAAATTGGCAATTGTAAAGATTTAAGCAAGCAGCTCTTGTGTGGGCAGACTTGGGTGTTCCCGGTCAGCAGTGGTCAGTATCTATTAAAGGTCATCCAATATTAGATGTTCATAACGCAAAGCCTGATCGGTGTATACCTCAATGTATTCAATAACTATTTTTTAAACCATTAACAACAAATAGAAAAACATGCAGCAACAGCTCGTATTTGGTCAGATCGGGATGAAGCTCATTGGTTGCTTTTTGTGCAGCACCTAAATGAAAAATAATGCTACTGGTTTCCCTCCATATGTAACTGTGAGGCCAGCTCTAATTAAAGCAGAGAGGAAACAAATATAGTGAGATGTATAGGTTTAAAGTTGCTACGGATGTATTTGAGGAGTCCCACTGTAGCAACATGCGGCTAGCAGCAGGGCATATAGTAAACACAACAGCATCCTTCAACAAAAGTATACATGAGGCTTCCACTAAAACAAACTCATAATTGGCTAAATGATTCAAATTAAATGCAATGTTTTTCTTCTGTATGTGTTTAATGCTCCAATGTATGTGGCCCATTGTTTGTCATATGACCATGTTCAAAATGGCCATTCATGTTTTTTCTACTTTCGGCCGTAATGTTAGTCGTATAATGTCATCTCCACTGTTTATCACTGTGGCGTACGTGTAACCTATTCTCAGTAGGTAACAACATGCATTAAGGAGGTATATTAAAAAAAATACTATAATAATATTAGAGCTACACTTCAGAATATGGAGTGAATGCCTCTCTATGTTAGTGTTGCATATTGAGCAGGAATAATGGAAGATCAGAAGCTTGACTAATAACTATTGCATCTGTTTTCCTCCAAAATGCCATGTATTATGTAAAAATAGACTCTTAAAGCTACAGCTCGTGTTTAGAGGGAGAGGTGGGTGGAGACATGTGTGTGGAGACATGTGTGTGGGGACATGTGGCTGGAGACATGTGGCTGGAGACATGTGGGTGGAGACATGTGTGTGGAGACATGTGGCTGGAGACATGTGGCTGGAGACATGTGGCTGGAGACAAAGACAATGGTAAAAATCAGACTTAATGATTAGTAATTTACTTCTTTCTGTTGTAGCAATATCTACAACACGAATGCTAAATGCTAACTCAGAATCCATAGTGCATTTGCACACGTTAATGTGGTTCTGTTCACTGTAACAATAAATGGTATGATCAAATAAAAAGTGCAGATTATATATAATGTAACAGTATCTTACTTAAGGGTTAGATTTGCAAAAGTATTCAGTCAAACAGGTCATTGCAATTATAATGTGAAGTTATCAGAAAATCTAGACCCTGTAGACCAGCACATCTACACTAGACTTGTAAGTGTAAAGAGGTTAAAATATTTTGCCAGTTTTAATTACTCTATTATAATTACTTTATCAAGTTTGCCATGAAAGTATAAAATGTGAGTGACGATGGTCGTAACTAAGCGTTCAGTGTCAAACAGGAAGTGCGTGCGGTGTGAGTGGGCGTGGTCTATGGAGTGGGAGGGGTCTATATTGCACAGGGGTTTGTGATCTCCTCAAAAACGGTTGTCTCTTCAATCCCTCGAGCGAAGAGTTTGATCAGCTGGCAGTGCACCCTGGGAAAAAAAAGGTTTATATTGATCACGGGCAAACCAAGAGAATCTCTGAAGGAACAGACGACTCCTGCACACCGTCTCACTCCTCTCAATTATGTTAGGTATTGACGAGATTTTCAAACTGTGATTCATATGTAAAAAATTAAAAATTATATTATTCTCTCTTTACTTAATCAACAAGGGAGTCACTCTTTCATAGTAATCCCATTTTATAAAGTAAATAACCGCAAAAAACTATTTCCTCCACATGTACAGTTTAAGCACTTTATATTCACGCCATTTACAGAGGACTACATTTGCCAAGGACATGTTATTGTTGGACTGACCTGGCGTCGATGGCGGTGTGTTTGAGCACCTCTCCGTCACAGTTCCAGCTGCTGTACTCCGGAGCACATCCACAGTTCGGGTGGTGTCTGCAGAACTGGCTGAAGATCTGCCTCTTGTTGGTCTCCGTCAGGTTCAGGTCAGAGTCGCTCTCACAGTGACGCGGGATGAACCGAAAACGACTGACCCGATGGACCTCCACAAACGTCAGGTCAAACTATAGATAGAAATGATAGAAGAGACTTTAGTGACCCTCCATAGTCAGATTTTCTCCCTCAAAGTCTAAAAACCAGCTGGAAACTAAAATAGCAGATTATATTTTTGGCTTGTTATAGGATCATAGCCATTAAAAAGTAATTATACTGTAATAAAAATGGACTGCTTACTCTGTTGAGAGAGAGTTTAGCTTAAAAGTGCAAAAATAAATCTATGGGAGACAGTAAAATAACTTACATTTTAAAAGTACTTCTCTGACCCTGTTCTATCAGGTAAAGTCCCTTAACGTTTAGTCCCTCCTTTACCGCAACATCAAATCAGTTTGTGTGTTACTGAATAGTAGTGGAGGTTTTGAGTGTTGTGGTGCCAACAACACTGAAGGCCTACAGTAGCCCACCAAGGACATAAGTGTATGAAAACCCTGCGACTGATCAACTAATGTTTTGCTTGCAAGAAGTATTCGTGCCTTCCAGTATGACACATTCAAAGTAGTTAAGTAAATACCTGGTCGTCTTTGCTGGTGTGGCGAATGAGGTGTCGTAGGAAGTCAAAGCGTGAACACTTCTGGACGAGGATGAGGTCCGTGGTGCCGTCTGCGAGGTGAGCCGCCGGGGACAGGCCTTTGGGGGTCCGTGGACAAGCACAGCTCATACTAGCAGCATTTACGGCTAAAAACTTCCCTCTGATGGTTCTCCACTCATCATCACTCTCTGAAACAGAAAACACAGGGCAAGGATTAGACTAATGTCGTGTCTGATTTGGGAATAATACTCAATATGTTTACTTCCATGTTTGATTTAGAGGTTTGACTTACCAGTGTCAAACGATTCATCCAACTTCATCTTGTATTTTTCACCATTCTGTGTATAAAGCTGCCCATTGTGCTCACAAACCACACATCTAGAAACAAGAGAAAACAAAAAATACACATTACAAAAAGTGAATCTAAATGTTGGCACCACAGAGTAGGCAGGTAGATCAATCTACTAATAGTTGCAATTAGTGGCTAAAGAATTATATGCTTACGCTGAAAGCCATTTGTGTTCTACATTATTTTTCTTACCCTGAGCGACACTTTGATCTGTCCCGGGGAGTTCCCATGATGCCTTTGGCCGGTAGATAGGACACAGTTCCTTCATAATAATGATGAGAGAGAAACATCTTCAGACCTGGAAGAGAAACGTGTTAAAGTTAATAAGTGTGTTTCTCAAAAAAGCAATCCAGTATTGTATTTTCATTCCAATTAAAGAAGTGTATAAAGAAATTGTTAAATGTAATTACAAATAAAGCAAGTCTGTGTCAAAAAAGGTCAAATAAAAATGTAATATTAAACATTACTGCAGCAGCAAGTTTCCATCCACCGCAAATGAATGAGCGCCTGATAATGGCTCAGTAGTGCCCTCTAGAGTTGAGAGTTACCTTAGAAATGACTATATGACCACAAACGATGTTATATCTACCGTTAAGATAAAACTGGCAAAGTCAAATCTAAATCAACAGCCTTTACTTTTGAAACTAAAGTCACTTAAAAATGTTTGTTATATAAAATACCTGAGAAGTCGTATCGGGCGGGTCCCATCCACCTCTTCCTCTCGCTGTCCCTCAACACGTCGCCAAAGAAACCGTATCCGAGCAACGACACCGAGTATTTCAGAAACGTGTTGTTGTGGTGAATGGAGCACACGTCCATCGGCTGAGAGTCACCTGCAAAAACATACACTTCTGTAGGTCAATGAAAATGGGATAGTTTGAGGATGGTATGTTCAATCTAATAGTCTTGAGCTACTCCTTTGCATTAAAACGTTTGAACGCAGTAGTATCGGGCGATAGATTGTGATCACTTTGTTGGACTGTATTTTGTACTGACCCACGATGATGTGCAGGGCAGAGGTCACGGGATCGTTGCTGCCGACAGTCGCAAAACAAATACAGTCTGTGGAACCTGATATGAACAAGAAACAACCAAGAATATTTAAGTCAGAATGTCAGTAAAAGACAAAAGGAATAGTACGAGTCTCTACATAATATAATAATACATGTATCGTAAGGTAGGGGTGGGCGATATATGTGCTAACCTGGGAAGATGACATTCATTAATTTCACGCTCAGCTCTTTATTGTCATTTTTGCTGTCACAATGTTAATATAAATAACAAATATATATTATGGTGAACATTGAATTAGTATTTAAAATAATGTATTAAGCAGTAATATTATGTGTAAGACAAATAAATACTAAATCAATTAAAATTATTAAATATTATATTTTTATCATATAACCCAGGGGTTCTTATAGTTCTGTTTTAGTAGTAGTAATATCTGACCTGCAGGTATGATGCCGATGCGTAGTGAACATGGCTGCAGTGTCTCCTCTGGACTGTTAGGGTCCACTCCACTGTCCACCTGAGTCCTCCAGATCAGACCATGGATGATCTCACTGAACATCCCATCTCCCCCAACACACACCACACTGACAATATACACACATATACAGGGTCAGTTATTGTCCATCACAGAACCTTTTTGGTATATGTTATTTAACCATTGACAGAAGATGGTGCGTACAGGTTATGGTTATATTTACTGAAAGCCACGTTGTCAAAAATATTACAGAGAGCCACTCAGTGAGGTGACGATTTGGCTTCACCAAAAGTCCCCTAGGGTTGTATCCGTTTTCTGACCACATACGTTTTGACAGTTTTACAACATAGTGTCTCTTTACATTATAACCACACAGAAAAGATATCTTGTTACACATTGAATAGCTTCTTTTAGATGGATTATGTAGAGTCACATGCAGTAAAAAGCCACTTGAGAGGTAAGCTTGAGGGCCACCAAAAATTACAATTAAGTTGACCGGTCAAAATGATTAACTAATTAGTAAAGTTGGCCTTAATTAAAAAAAACTCACCCGTCAAATTGCTTTAGCTCTGCGTCCGTCCTCAGATGATCCCTTGCATGATTGGCATACTCGGTCACTAGAGGAAAATATAGGACTTCAATAGGAATACAAATGAATGGTATTAAACTACATATACAGATTCAACACACACCAATGACTTGTGTAGTGACCCCAGCCTGAGCAAACAGTGGCGCCACCTTCTTTTCATAGATGCGTTTTCCCTGTTTCTTTCCTCCGTAAGGGTTAATGTAGACGAGCAGGTGTTTGGGCCGGCAGCCTGTCCACACACAACACAACACAATACAGTCAGACTTTATTGTAAATTAAGAGCAGGTAAACAGGCTGTGTACACTCACTGACAGCTCAATGTAATGACACTGATGGCACATGCAATGAGATTCTAAAAATGTAATGTTGTATTTTGAATTGAATTTGAATTAACGACTAAGGAAATCATTTGGTTTGATTGTTAGCTGCTGGTACACAAAGCAAGTCTGAATTAGAGGCACATTAGTAATCATGCCAAAATGAAACACGCATTCTCATCTTTATACACACTTCATGTGCAGTATGTAGTAGCTATTGCGTAGAGTCGTACCGAGTCCAGCCAGCTGCTCTCTGATGCTGTTGACCCACTGATGACACAGAGTTCTGTCGGGACAAATGAAGGTGACCTCTGCACACCGCCAGCGGTGGTTACGACCCCTCTCCACATAGGACACTGACAAAAACACAGTGAGACGAGTGATTTATTTGTGCATTTGTAGGCAGCAGTAGAACAATGTGCGAGTAAGTAAATATTTAGGCAAATTCTGTATTCAACGTTACCATTGTTATGTAAATAGTTCCAGTATAATGACATATGTGAAGATCCTTTATAGGAGAGGTGTGGCAGACCCTGATATAAAGGTTATCTTTTGCCAAAAATGAGCTGCGCCACTGAGTACTGTGTTTTTTTTCAAACTGTCCTCTGTAATCACTAAACATGGTTGAGTGTGAGATCCAGTACACATGTCCATAGCATAGTATAGTATAGTATAGTATAGTATAGTATAGTATAGTGATGTGACAAGCTTCTAAACCCTTTGAGCTCATGACCAGATGAATAGGTCTACCTAATAAAGTGGCCAGATCCATGTGTTATGGAGTCTATAAAGGGGGTTTGTTCAGTTACCAGTGAAGGCCTGCCTGCAGTCCTTTCCCTGCCTCTCTTTGATCTTCCTCCAGCTGCCATCGTCTTTGCTGCCGTTCTCCTCCTCTTCCTCACGGACAGAGATGATTTCTGACACCGCTACACTGCGACACAAACCTGCAACACACGTATGCACCACATGATTGATCTGCAAGTATCTGTCAAAGAGGGAGTGGAGTGAGCAGACAATTAACCAGGCTTTAGCCAAGACCCAGGGCCGTCTCATGTTTTTATGTTATCATGTTATTTAATATTGGGCCTGAAGAGACACTTAACTGTGGGCTCAGTTTACAGGCAGGGTTTGAAGTGTCTCCGAAATACGAGACTCAAAAGATACCTGAGTCTATGAAGTCATGACCAACAAGGGCAGTTCATTAACCACTACAGCAGACACTATGTAGGCCACTATAGATAACTTAAAGCTAGTTAGGTTAGTTATGTGCTTCATGTTTTATAATTGTGACTCATTACTTCATTATTTTTAAATTCAATGCCTTTGTTAAAAATTATCTATAATTGCCTGTTTTTACATTTGCCAATAACCAGGAGCAGTGTAGTGCAGACAAAATACAAATGAACTGGGACCCAATATGGGTCAGGACTTAACCTGGGAAGGAATAAGAGAAGGAACTAGGAAAGGAACTAGGAAAGGAACTATGAAAGAAACTATGAAAGAAACTAGGAATGGAACTAGGGAAGGAACTAGGGAAAGAACTAGGGAAGGAACTAGAGAAGAAACTAGGAAAGGAACTAGAGAAGGAACTTGGGAAGGAACTAGGGAAGGAACTAGGAAAGGAACTAGGGAAATAACTAGGGAAGGAACTAGATAAGAAACTAGGAAAGGAACTAGAGAAGGAACTAGGAAAGGAACTAGGGAAGGAACTAGGGAAGGAACTAGGTTATTGTTTTTAGCACATTTCTGGAAGCATTAACATTTGAGACTTAAAGATCATCTTTCAGAACATGTTTGTAGAGGTTCAACCTAAAAAGGTAAGAATAATTCTACATATACTTTGATTTGTGCCAGGGATATTATAGTGCAATATTACGATTAGAAGAAACCAGGTCGAAATAAGGTCTAAACACCGACTAAACAAGGTGTAAAGTAAGACTAAACCAGGAATAAATGGGAACTACTATATGGCTAAACCAGGTCTAAGTAAGCTCTGAATTGGGGTCAAAACTAGGACTAAAATAAATCATTTGAATTCCAGTTTGCTAAAGGTTTAGTCAGAATTTAGACTGAATTTAGTCCTGATTTACACGATATAATCCAGGTCTAGATCTGGGTTAGACGTCTCTGTTCTGTCCATGTTTAGCAGAATATTTTACTGCAGCAAACACTATTTTATTTCTAGGTTGGGCTCAGTTTGGTCCACTGAAAACGGCCTAACAAAAGCCATAATATTTTACGTGCTGTAAAAAGTTTTTAGTAATGATCTTATTAGTTTTAGCTAGGGGCCTATGCATTTTGGATCCACTTTTCTACCATACACAGTAATGTATTACTCAGATGATGGGGCAACACTTTGTTGTTTTGTGGTCTGTTTTTCCATTTGAAGTAATTGTGACTTACGTGTGAGCCAATGGCACACAAGAGAACGTGAACCATTCGGAACCATTTGAATATACAATATACAAAGTTGTGTTCATTTACATACATGTGGTTACAGTTTATGTTATCTGCCTCATCCATGACTACCTTTAAACAAACACAACATGTGAGAGGAACAGAAGAGATAAACCAGGAAGAACAAACCTCGGGGGAACCATGTCATTTAGAAGCAGCTAAAAATAAATGAAGAAACCAAAAATAAAAGTTCTAAATTGTGGCACGAACATGAAGCATCAAAACACCCACAAGACTTTATAGAACTTTAAATCTATTGTTTTTACCCAAAACGTTGAATTTAGATTTGTTTATGTGCCACAAATTGAATGTTAAAGTTGTACCAAGAACAGTAACAATATCAAGATTGACACATTTTGGACATTGTAGTGGGGCTTAAATGATCAATCAATGAATCAGATTACGCAGAGAAATAATCATTAACTAATTTACTAATCAATGATTGTTAAGTATATAAACTCTAAGACATGGCATTTGAGAAAAAAAGTTTTACAACCTAATAAAAAAGAATAATAATTAAAAATAGTAATTCGTTTTAGCTTCACTTGGTTAAAATTTGGTGAAAAAACTCATATTTCACAATCAACTGATTAACTGATCGTTAGTTGCAGCCCTACAATGTATTAATAAAGTAGACCTATACAATGTAATCAATATTCACTACACTATGTAATATAGTTATATGTCACAGCAAATCTAATGTTTATATACGTGTCTTTAAAGGGCTGTGAACCACTAAGCATATAATCTTGATAACACCCATAAATGCTTGAGATTAAGACATTGTTTCTCATATCATGTGCTTGGCCTTGTATTATCATGGGCTCAGATTCAAGGTATGCACATGTGACTGTCCTTAATCCAAGTTACCAGTTCTTACAGAAACATAAACTTTAGACAGAATAGTCACTTGCTGTCTGTTCTTGCACTATAGTAAACAAAGTCCCTAAAATAAAGGCGTACAAAATGACTAACAACAGTGTGAGTTATTAACGTCATGAATATAATTGCCTGTGCGCTTGTCTCTGGAGGACTCAGTGAAAACCTGATCCCTCTCTGGAGCCTCTAACATCATCGAACACCGTTCCCACCATGACACCCACCGTCTCGAGGCGCTACAGGTTCATCAAAACAACAGTGAACCAACTCAGAGTGTCTCCAATAACAAACCTAATATAACGTAACATTTTAATAAATAATTTTTCCCACAGAGACTAAACCATGTACTGACATAACATTCTTCACTGTTCATAAATGTGAGGAATAATGGTAGTGTCCAATGGCCAACATATAGATTCAAACTGTAAGGCTGTAACGATTATCTTGATAATTGAGGGGTTTTTTAAGGGTTATATCAATACAAATCAGACAGTAAAGTTCAAGTAAAATAATAAAACAATAAAGAATTATACTGTCACGGTGTGGATATTGAAGAACAAAAAAGCCACATTTGTGCAAAAAAAGTTCATGTTGATGGTTATTTTTAATTTGACTACTAAATTAATTAACCATCATTTGTAATTATTCAATATATTCAATTAGTAGTTGCAGCCTCATCTTGTTTTATATGCTATAAAAACAATAGAACTGAATAAAATACACTGAAGATATGCTGTACGTAAAACATAAACAATAGTTTAAAACGCTTCTGCTGATTATACTGGCCCCATTTGCACAAGCCTGTGTCATTGCTCCTGTTGGCTACTCCAAATTGTGTTTATACTCGTATTGATTAAGTACAATATTGACCTCTTTGTACAAAATAATGGTAAATCCTGTTATCTTGCAGCCTCCTGTAACTACTCCTGTAGTTAATTGGTAGCCTATTGTTGCCCATAGAGTCTTAAATGACCCCGATTATGTAAGAGGATATGGGACTATCACTTATTATTAAAGTACTCATCACGCGCTGTTAACATTTGTAAGTAGCTGACAAATGTTCCCAAAAAGCTTGATTTTTCAGCGGGGAAGCATAGCCTACCCCATGCGTCCTAAGTGCCCTCTATGTGGCATGGCCTTTAATGTGTTAAGCCAAGACATGCAACAAAAACATACAAAGAAGCGAGCTCACATAATGGAAGACCATTTGATGTGCTAAACGGATCTTACTTGGTCTAAACGGGTGATAGACGGGACCGGAAACCCGTTTTTTCCATGTGAGCAAAGACCGGCTCAGGCTCACTTCGTAAGCCGTGTTTCTGACGCGAAGCTCGGACAACAGCAGCAGCCTGCCCGGTCTCTCCATCCTTCATGCAGGAGGAGGAGATGGCAGCAGCAGCCCGGGGAAGGTTACCTCTGTCCGGACATGATACCTCTGTGGGTCCGGAGCGCCTCCAAACCCTGAATAATTGATGACAAAGCCACGTAGCTGGAGCTGGGGCGAGTAGCGGATTTGTTTTTTTGACACAAATAGCGGACTGCTCACACCGGAAGTGGGACGGGCTTGGAGGGGCGTTTAAGAGCTGCAGAGAAAGTGGTAAAACTAAGCAACGAGCGCCAGAATTATTTTTTAACAACCAGTAAAAACAGATTAATATTTCCCTATTCAACCCAACTGAAGAGTTTTAAATTATAATCTTGATTATTGGAAAGATTTTGATTCACTTTTAGTTTTAGAACTAGAGAAGATGAAACCCATAATATCCGAGGTTTCATCTTCAGTTCGTCACAAGTTTTGAACAGCACTTGAATGCACCAGTAATCTTTTGACGCGTTTTGTGCGTAATCAGTTGTTTTTATAAATACTTTTGTTTTTTAAGGTTTAAATAGACTTCTCATGGACACATTCGATGGCATTCAAAAATATTAAGAAGGTGGTCCAATAATATTGATTTATATATATATATATAAAAATATATATATATATTATTTGGGATTTCAAATCGTTCAATTTCTTATATAAACCAGCAGATGGCGCCATTGTCTCGTAATTCATGTTCAGAGATAAGTAGGTTGTATTTTTCTGAGATCAGTAAATCAATTATAACCTCAAGGAAAATGACTCGTGGAGGATATATATATATATATATATATATATATATATATATATAATGTAAGTAAATATTTTAAAAAAAAAAAGATAAATAAATTTTTATAATTGATATGCAGTTCTATC
>JAVQKC010103500.1:0-12307 GCA_036025475.1 Philypnodon macrostomus | reverse complement strand
TAACAGTTGTAGCACGTATGGGCAGACGTACGGGGCAGACGTACGGGGCAGACGTACGGGGCCGTTTTCGCCGATATACACCTTGCTGTCGGGGACGACAGCACAGGCCTAGTTATGATTTTACTTTAGTCCTTCCCCTGGCCTCTACTGCAACATCAAATCAGAATTTGTGGAATACCTCTTTGACCAATAACAGTGGAGTTTTGTGTGGCATGGCAGCCTACAGACTTGATGTTGCTGAAGAGGCCAGGGCAAGAATAAGGGTTTTTTTTCACCACAATTTCTTATTTTAGGATCACATCTTTAAACACTTGTGAAAAGACCATGCCACAGTGGCCAATGAGAATTTTTTTAGGGCTTGCTTAGAGGCATTGCACATGATTGTCTGCCTTATAATACTATTAATCTTCAGTTTTTAAATGCCACAATTTTCTAAATAAAACCCTAAAAATAACCTTCAAATGTTGCTCAGTTGTTCAGTCAAGTGTTTATTCATTTGTGTCATAAGGTCACCACATGATACCAGTCTTTGCCCCCTCTCACCTAATCTCAGTAATGCCATGGTGGCCTGGATGAGCCCACACAGCAGACTGAGCAGCACGGCTCTGTCGGGCTGGCCTCCGACGACAGAGAAACACAGGAGAGACATGATGGCTGTGGGACCCAACGTCACATCTTTAGAGGTCCCCAGGAACATGTAGATGAAGCCCCCCATGAAGGCAGAATACAGGCCGTACTAAAGACAGCAGGGTTTAGGTGAAGAAAGACGACACTAATTTACTAGTCACAAAAAGTTAGGGATATCTGACTGTTGGATATAATTACAGAATGTTTCTAAAATGCATTATAACCTATAAATATATTTAGTTGAGTAAATATGTGGGTTTTTTGGGCTGCACAAAATATTGCAAAACTCGACTTATTGCAGTTTCAATAAACGCAAAAATCTCGATAACAACATGGTCTTTAATCTGACATAGATTTTGAATGAATGTGTGTTGTGACTGAATACATATAGTCAATTAACTAGTAAATAAAGGAACTATTTTTGCTTTTTTAAACTTGAATCAGAATATCGGAGAAATGTCGAGATTGCAATATTCAACATCTACCTACAACATCCATTTTTGTATTGGACTATGCTGGACGATGCTATCTTTCACCATTTTATATAATACTATTACCTGCACTGGGAGGCCGGCGACACTAGCATATGCCAGAGCTTGTGGCACAGTGGTCAGCCCGACAGTGAGGCCCGCCAGGACGTCCATTTGTAGACATTTGAGGCTGTAATTCGGCAGCCAAGACAAGATGGGCAGCCATGACTTCAACATGGAGAGCGAACAGCAGCGGTGTCGGGCAGGGGCACTTCTCAACAACGATTGGTCCATTGTACAGAATCTGACAAAATGAGAAAAGAATAGTATTAGCTTTGAATTATTTACATAGACAAATACATATGTGGGGAACTTAATATACTCACCAATGATCTCAAACTTCCTTCCTCAAATGTTATAAAAACATTTCTACTATTCACAAATGCTGGCTAGCTGATGCATCGATGTTTTCTCCAAAAATCTTGTGAATTGATGATGCCATATTTTTGGATCCACGTTGCATAACCTTGACATAAATAAAAATGAAAACCAATGTACAAAGCAGTTGTTCTCAAACTGTTTTAGCAGCTCTCAAAAAGCTTTAGCAGGTTCAATTCTTGATTTAGTTTCTTTTAGAGCCAATTTTGTTCCTGTTTTAGGGTTATATTTGTGACATGAAAACAAGTGGTCTTCTGTGCAAAGAATATGAGAACCACTGTCATAAAGCAAAAGTATATCACATGGTGGTTATAAAGTTTCTGTTATAAAATCCCGCTAAAGAGCAAAGTCATTTCACAACAGAGAATGACACTCTGGTATTTCCTTCATACACCCTACACAAACATTTCAAATATTGAGTAGCAGGTGTTTTAACAGGCACACTCTTTCCATATCATATGTTATTACATTGCTATCACACACCCGTTATAATAACACATAATAATATAAAAAACAATGAACAATGTGCATACTAAAATCAAACTAAATATGTTCACTTAAATAGCCAGTTATCTACATGTTTACAAGAAGTCATGAATGAAAAGGCAGCTACAATGTCTAAATATGATTGCAAAAAGCTTTGTGATACAATGCCAATTCAGCTTAAATGATAAAAAACCCGTTTTAAACTCTTATACAGTATCAAAACAATGAAATGCAAGCATTAAAAGTGGTGCATTTTAGGCGGAAAAAAGCCAAAGATGAATAGAATAAAATATTACCCTGTCTGATATCTTCTTGGTCAGCATCTTTCAGCAGTCTAGCAGTGATTTTTTTAGACCCTCGTTTCTAGTTCCCCTTACAAAAACCACTTCCGAAGATGCCTTGCACTGCTGCTGCCGAGGAGCCACGTGATCTCGGTCATATGACTGAGAGACGCGGAACCAGGAAGTAGTCTTTGATTTTTGTTTTGTTTTGCGGCTTGTTTTTAGTTTTACAGTGATGGTGTGTACAAACTATAATCCTACAGTAGCCCAAAGTTATTTAACCTAAATATTTTTACCAATGTGACCCGTAAATAACACGCAGTTTTCAAACCATGGTGATTCTGTTACTTTTCTTCACCCTGGTATCATGTTGCACAGCGCAAACCAAGAGGAATGTGCTACTTATCATTGGTGAGTACGTATCAGGTGCTTAGCTGCTAATACAAGGGTTTGACAAGCAATAACATAAAATAAAATAAAAGCAATTGATAGTGGTATTATGTACAATGCATCTTCAGTCTTCAAATCTGCACAACTTGTCAGTAGGCTGGATTTTATATTATTATCACAGAAACTCTCAAGTCTATAGACCTTTTCAAAGTTTGTAAACAGACAGTTCTAAATTCCGAAATGGAATACATTTTCAATGGAGAAATTAGAATTAACCACAAAATATTGCAAATAAAGATGGTTTTGACAAATGCCAACCACTCTGCTTCATGTAGGTGATGTCAGCGCCTGGTTAGGAAACATTAGTGAAAGTGCCTCATATTGTATGTTTATTTAATGTACACATTAGTAAAAGTTAGACTTTTGACTGGAGGCAAATCTCCTGACTTTTAGTCCTTACAGAAATGTTTTTTTGTTGTATGCTCAGAATGATTCTATCCCTCAACAGAAATCCTACTTTTTTGTAAAGTTAACTCACTTTTGCTCCATTATATATGACAGACATTTTAAAGGGTCTAAAATGTAATTCAACACCAGGTCTAAACATGAACTAAACATGAACTAAACCAGGACTAGAGCAGGAGTAAACCAGGTCTTAACCCGGTCTAAACCAGGACTAGTGCTGGAGTAAACCAATTCTTAACCCGGTCTAAACCAGGACTAGAGCAGGAGTAAACCAGGTCTTAACTCGGTCTAAACCAGGACTAGAGCAGGAATAAACCAGGTCTTAACCTTGTCTAAACTAGGACTAGAGCAGGAGTAAACCAGGTCTTAACTCGGTCTAAACCAGGACCAGAGCAGGAGTAAACCAGGTCTTAACCCGGTCTAAACCAGGTAAAAAAAAACAAACATTAAAATTCAATAATTATTTATTCAAAAAATGTTATTGTTTTACCCCCAATGCCCTTCCTTATATACCTCTTCTATTGTTCTGGCTTGGGACTGGCACACAAAATACACAGGCCTGTGATTCCTTGTAGTTAGAATCAATTTGGATACTAAATTGTTAAGTATAGTCACAAAAGGTTCGGGATAATGTTCCTAAAATGGAACAAAACCTAAAAATGAGTTCCACCTGTTTCCACTTAAAGACCCTAGTTGTATGCTGTAGTATCACTATGACCAGAACATTTCCAATGTTCTCAGAAATTTCACCCAAAAGTCAAATATATTTTGTGACTAGTATCTGATATTAGTGTATTGTGTTTGTACCAGTTCACATTACCCTCTGTGCTTGTCCTCTTGCAGCCGACGACGCTGGTTTTGAGACTGAGGTGTATAATAACTCTGTGGTCCGGACTCCACACCTCAGCGCTCTGTCCCAGCGCAGCCTGATCTTCACCAACGCCTTCACCTCCGTCAGCAGCTGCTCACCCAGCCGCTCCACCATCTTAACTGGACTACCCCAGGTAACTTTCACTGGCTCCAAAAGTGACCAGTGGTACATTTACTACAAGACACACCATTACATGGGCGACAGAGTGGTTAGCACTGATGCCTCACAGTAAGGGGTTTTATTCCCACACTGTCTGGAGGCCTTTAGTGTGGAGTTTGCATGTTAGGGTACCTACCACTAAAAACATCTACATAGGTTTCACATTGGGGACAGGACTCCTTTGCAGAATACATTGTTTATCTCAGTGGAACTTACCTGGTTAAATAAAAGTAAAATAACAAAAACAAATAAGCCAGAGATCATGAAGAAAATGAAAAATATAATAAATAAAGTGAACAGAATTAGTCTCTCCTTTCCCCGTTTGTGACCTTTCATGAGTTTTTGTGAAAATCTTTCTGTTTCTGATTCATGTTGGATCAGACAAAATTGTCCTTATCTCACAATCAGACAAACATATCTGAACAGTTTTCAGATCAAACCTAAGGCCTTAGCATTTCCTCTTCAGCCAAAAGCTGACCTTTACAGAAAACGTCTTATTAAAAGACCAACTACCCTATGGTGGCAAAAGCATAGCCCCCGTTGTAGTATTGTTTTATACTCTATCAATACAGTTTTGGCAGAATACTGTATTGAAATAAATGTATATTTGTGACTCTGTTTTTAGCACCAGAATGGCATGTACGGCCTTCATCAGGGGGAACATCACTTTAACTCATTCGATGGAGTCCAAAGTCTTCCGCTGCTTCTTAGTAAAGCCAACATACATACAGGTAATAAACAACACAACATTTTTAGTCCATAATAAAACAAAAAAATTATTTCTTTGTCTAATTTCTGCAGGTATCATCGGTAAAAAGCATGTTGGGCCTGGGTCTGTGTACCCTTTTGATTTCGCATACACTGAAGAAAACAACTCAGTGCTTCAAGTCGGGAGGAACATCACCCGGATAAAACTCCTGGTGCGAAAGTTTTTCCAGACTCATAAACAGGAAGTCTCGGACAAAACGAAACAACCAGGAAGCGATCGTGCAGCTGAGGAGAGGCCATTTTTTCTTTATGTGGCTTTTCACGACACTCACAGATGTGGACACTCACAGCCTCAGTACGGAGCGTTCTGTGAGAAATTTGGGAATGGAGAGAAGGGGATGGGTAGGATCCCGGATTGGACGCCAGAGTACTACTCACCTGAACAAGTCAAGGCAAGATTAAGATTATTCAAGTGGCACATTGATGCAAAATACAGTTCTCTAGCTACAAGTTGCTAATGAAAATGGCAATTAAATGATCATGTCTTGTAGTAATAATATGAGGATAGGAATATGCCACCAAATATTCTCATGTATTCTGCAATTAGGAGTGTGTGATATGCCAGTACATTCTTATATGTATCTTGATATGAAGTTATGATGACCTGCTAATCTGTTTGTTGAATCAGGCTGACCTGCACTCATTTATGCTCTGTTCGTTACTGTCATTTTTACTGTAACAAAGCAGTAAGCTCATATTCATAAGAAAAGGAAAACCATGAATATTGCTTTTGATGTGCAGGGAATTTTCTGTTAAAAAGATTTTATGAAGAAAAATCAAATCAAAATTGTGATCTTGGTTTTGTCTTGATATTATATTTTTTTTTTTCATTGAGTGACTGTATTGACAGTTATGAGCTATTGCATGCTATTTCTGGAGTAGTGCTGTCCTGTATAATGTCATTATCAATCAATATAAATTAACCACAGTGTTAAGAGAGAGTAGGGTCAATAGTATATTCAGTCTTGAGATTTTAACATACTGACAAATTAAGGCCTTTTTTTTGACAATCCACAGGTCCCTCCTTTTGTCCAAGACACACCAGCCGCTCGAGCTGACATAGCAGCTCAGTATACTACAGTGAGCAGACTGGACCAGGGTATGTAACTGATCAGTGGTAAATCAAGAAAATCGGGGTCCATTGCAAGGTTCTTCATTGGGCGGCACGTTTGCACAGTGCTTAGAACTCTTGCCACAGCAGGAGGGTCCTGGGTTCGATGACCGGGCAGTCAGGGTCCTTCTGTGTGGAGTTTGCATGTCCTCCCCGTGTCTGTGTAGGTTTCCTCTGGGCACCACTAAAAACATGTTCAACAGGTTCCCCATTGGGGCCAGGACTCCCCTGAAAAAGAGATTCTGATTCTCAGCGGGACTTTCCTGGTTAAATAAAGGTCAAATAAATAAAAATGTATACGCTATCCGCCAAATAAGAGAAAGCATGGTAGTTTTCATTGTTTTAAGTAATATTTGTGCACTGGTTTATGCTGGGCATGAGTCCGATCTATTTTTAGTCAGACATTTTGTTGATTAGCCCTCATCCAACTCTTTACTATAGATATATATATTTGTATTTTTACAATTTTATATGTCCATTTAGGGGAGTTAAATATACTTGTCTCAAAGAGTTATATAACTTACTTCATGTGACTAGTATTAGATCTGCCAGAAAGTCATATAATTCAGCAGAACAAAATCATTAAGTCAGGGACCAAGATCTAACCTAAGTCTATAATCATTTCTTTGATCATTATCATTATATTTTTAAGTTTTGAGAATTAAAAAGGTGCCTTGTTATACAACAAATGCTTTTGCTCTTTTAGTTGGATTGTGTCACACACAGACATCAAGAAATTTAGGCCAAATGCTTTGTTGCTGCTTTTCTTTCTTTAGGTATTGGTCTTGTACTCCAGGAGCTGAGAGACGCCGGTTATGAGAACGACACTCTCATCATCTACAGCTCCGATAACGGGATCCCTTTCCCGAACGGCAGAACCAACCTGTATCGGTCCGGGATAGCAGAGCCCATGCTGGTGTCCTCTCCGAGGCACAAGGAGCGGTGGGGTCAGACCAGTGAGGCGTATGTCAGCCTGCTGGGTAAGTGACCAATATAGGCTGAACATTTTTTCATTTTTCATTTTCATGGTCCTATTATTTATATAGTCTACATGGCCTGTCCTGTCCATATGTTTTAACTATTGGAGGCTGCTAAAGCCTGTGCATGTTGTGTTGTGTTTGGTGTTAGGTGGTGGTCGGAGAGGCCATAGGCAGCCCTGTCTCTGTCAGACTGTGTCATGAACAGCATTATATAAAACTGATGCATTATTATTACTGGAAATGGAAATGTATTTTTTGGCAGATAATGTTGGGTTATGCAAAGTCAACTCTTCTTCCTGTAGACATCACTCCCACTATCCTGGACTGGTTTTCCATCCCGTACCCATCGTACAGCCTTCCCATCAGCCCCTCTGCCCCGGTCCATCTCACGGGACGATCTTTACTCCCCGCTTTGATCCAAGAGCCCGGCAGTTGGCACACGGTCTATTCCAGCCAGTCCCTTCATGAAGTATGTGCTTATTAAACAAAGACTAATGGCCATATAACAAACCCTCTACATATTGAATTTATTTATTTCCAGGTGACTATGTTCTACCCGATGCGCTCTGTCCACCAGGAGGCGTTCCACCTTCTCCACAACCTCCACTATCGCATGCCTTTCCCGATCGATCAAGACTTCTATGTGTCACCCACATTTCAGGACATCCTAAACAGGACGCGGGGCGGTGAGGAGACCCACTGGTTCAAAACTCTGCAGCAGTATTATTACAGGGAGCGCTGGGAGCTTTACGACACCAGGTCTGTCCCACACCAGGTCACTTTATCTAAGCAGCATCAGTGTTCACAGATTAGTGTCATTCACGAGGTTTTATGAACACACAGCAGACAGAAAATCACTGCGTTGTCTTTTAAATTAAATGACGGGAATTTGCAGCTTCATTTGTCAAAGCTCACAGAAAACACAAAGTTGAGTTGAGTCGGCAGGTCCTCTCTGTGTTGCCGTGGGCATTTTCCAGGTACTCAAGGTGATGTTTAATGCATTGCTGAGAATTAATATTTTCTCTATTAAGACCTTTTTTACATTTAGGTAGCTTTATTTAAAGCTGCGCTACCTGATTTTTGTTTGAATGATGCGCTCTCCTTCCCTCTTCCTCTCCTTCCCGACCCTCTAGCACGGTCTCACACAAATTAGGAAGTGTCAGAATAACAAGCAGCGGTCTGAAGTTTATTTCGTTGATGTAAAAAAGAGAGATAAAACATCAGGATAAAACAGTCCAATACTGTCAATATGTCCTGTATCAAAAGCAGAGTCAATAGTATTTATTTATGGGACAATGTAAAACAATATTTCAAACTTTTTAAAACATGTATTGGACTTGTTGGCTTGTTCCTGGCTCAGTATCACAGACAGGTTTGAGTCTTGGTCTCATTTGCTCCACGTCATTCTCTTTGTCTCTTCCCTGTTCTCTCTGTCTATCCACCTGTGCTGTATCTAATAGAGGCTGAAATTGAAAAGTCAAGATTTATTTGACATTTACTGACGCCAAATGTAAAAGACACAATTTCTTCTTGTCTCGACCATCAGGGCAGACCCTCTTGAGGTCAGAAACCTGGCGTCGGAGGCAGCGTACCAGGGCGTGCTGCAGAGCCTGAGACAGCTGCTCGTGAAGTGGCAGTGGGTGACGTTTGACCCCTGGGTCTGTGGACCTGACTATGTCCTGGAAGACAAGCTCGAGCCGCACTGCAGACCACTCTACAATGGCCTCTAATGGCCTGTTATGATCACCGTGATGTCTATACACAAGCACATTGTTTTTATGGGGCAAATGTAATTTTATATTTATATTTTTTACCTGAGTGCTTTTTGTTGGTTGAATAAACAACTTTCTAAGAGTGATTTGATCTTTTTAATCTATTTCTATACATTGTCGTCTCTGCCAGTAACCCATCAACCCTTTGGTCCAAAAATATAAATGAATTATTTGAAGAAACGTCTGTCTGAACCTGAATCTAATTATGTTTTCCTCTCCTAACCGAACAGTTGATGCGTGACCAGCGGGGTCAGTAAATCAATTAGGAAAAAGGCTTGTATTGATAAAGGCCTGTTTTTCCACAGTGTGTCTTTGAAGTAAGACATGTCTGAAGTCATTCATGTAGAAGATTGTTGAAATTTGTGACAGTTTGGATTAATCGATCTGTATTGATCAGCTCATCTTTTTAAATCTTAATCTAAATTTGTTGAAAGCTTCACTCTGATCCTGCATTTGTTAAAAAGCAGAAAACCTTGTAATGATTATTGTGTGCATTTTTCAACGTATACGTACACACAGGATTTCTTGTTGCATTTAACACCTTCTAAAGCAGAGTTAAGTTAACTCTGAAGTGAATTTTATTGACGATAACAATAAAATCAGTGGTAGAAGAATTATTAGTAAAGAGTAATGGTCCTGGTGTGGAGCCTTGTTGCACTCCTTTTGATTTTCAGCCTGTTTAACATACTAGGATGACAGTATTCTTTTTTGATTTGACCCTTATTTAACCAGGAATGTTCCACTGAAATTCAGAATCTTTCCTATTATACATGTTTTTAGTGTTAGGGGAAACCGGAGTGCCCGGACGAAACCAAGACAGACACGGGGAGAACATGCAAACTCCACACAGAAGGGCCCCAACTGCCCGGTACATACAAGGATATTGCTTTTGGCATTTGTTGACACTCTGATACTAGTTAGTTTGGAGTCCAGTTTCATTATTGTGACATCAAAGGTAACTAATTATGAGAAGCATCCTACAATCTGTTTATTAATCTAAATCAAAAAGATCTATATACTATAATATAATCGAATAATAAAAATCCTTATCTGTATATAATGTACTGTCTCGTTCTTTGTGTGTCGTTTTAATTAGAGTGTCAAAGGTGCAGAAAGTACTCACAGCTGTCTCGTCCTTAAACAGTGTGTGTCACGGGCCGCTGGTGTTAATCCATTTCACTTTTACCTCATTGAACGTCAGAGCTTTGACGTTTCTATATGCTTCCCCCATCCCCCTGTGCACTCCCAGACCCCCATCACAAACAAATCAATTTGGATTGGTCTTTTTTCCTCTCGCCGATCATCATCCGCCCACCTCACTTTTGATTTGACGAACGTCCTGGGTCACGATGGCGTGCGTGGCGCCCAACTGCCTATATAAGCGGCACAAAGTTTTCTCCAAGCATCCAGCGAATCTACAAAGTGAGCCAGAGCGCGCAGCCAAAGAAAGGGGAGCACCTGTGAATCTACAAGAAGTCCAGACAGAGCAATGGAGAGGTCAGTGCGGCTCGCGGTAGTGTGCGTGTGCGTGTCTTTGCTCATCTCGGTGCATCCCGCGGAAGCTTGGTACAAGCAGTCCACCGGGCCCAGCTACTACTCTGTGGGGCGCGCTTCGGGGCTGCTGTCCGGCATCAGGAGGTCACCGTACGTCCGGAGGTCCGAATCTGAGGAGACGCAGATGGAAGGCGATGAGACGGCAACCAACAACGTGCTCCCGGACACTAACAGACAGATCTCCATCCTCAAGAACATGGTGAGTCAAGGTCACATCCAGAGAAAAAATCTAGAAAAATGTTCTGTTCTGGGAAAACTAGATTAACCTGAGCAATATATGCTGTTTAAAGGTGTTATAATAGCTGTAATTAGAGGAATCAAATCATGCGTAAAAGTATTTTTAGGTATTGGCTTTTACTTTTTCCTCTCCAAAATGTAAGTTATGGAAAACAATTAAGCTTCTCTAGCTGCTCATGAGTGAAGATATATAAAATGATTCAACAATTATAATTCAAAAACATGTGATAGGATGCTTTGATGTTCACAGTAAAAGTAAAAAAAATGTTTGATATCCACAGGCCATTTGTGTAAAAGACATCTCTCCAAACCTAAAGAGCTGTGAGCTGCTGCGGGACGGCACAGGCACGTTCCAGTGCAAAGCAGACGTCTTCCTGACGCTGGACTCTCTGGACTGTCTGTCCGCCTGAGTCCTCCCCTCAGCCCCGGTCCTAGTCCCTTCACGGTCCTCGGAGATAAAACAGGAGGGAGAGGAGCTGAGAGGAGGAAGAGGAGAGGGAGTGTTCGGACCTCAGAGGAAAACCATTGACACTGATGGACCACTGCAGACTCTGAATGTTCTCATTAAACATTTTGTTTTGGTTGTAGACACTGAGTATACATATTAGAAAAGACAAAAAAATCACTTGAGTTCAGCATTGTTTGAGATGATGTCCTTTTATGTTAGTCTGTCTGACATGTACTTGTTCTGTCACTGTCTATTAGTATTAAATCTCCAGAGAGTTCATGCAGCGCATTTCCTGGAAATTATGTTTATTTATTTTATTTATTAAAATGAACAAACACCGGTAACTTGTCTTTTGTTTATTTATGAGATTGCTTCAGCACAACTCAGAGACCATTCACACACATTACATCACACAAAGGCGCATCATAAGGCACTTAAGGGAAATCTCCTTTTCTCATTTTCAAATTAGTTTGTATCAGTCATTGTTGTGTCAGTTTATAAACACTGGCAGTAATACAAGTGTCAGTCTGTGAGGGGTCTGTCAGACCAAACTTAGTTAATGCCATTCACTTATAGAGAGTTCTGGTGAGAATAATAGACTGTGCTTTATATATTGAGACAATCACTTAAGGTGGATTACACATTCGTAATCTTCAAGCCTGATGTTATTCTGTCTCCAACTCCCCAACAGTTATTAACTTCAATCGTTCACAGTAAAACTCAAGGGGGGAGGCAGAAGCTGGGTATGTGGGTGAAGTGAAAGCAAACACTTTTAAGTGATCAGTGCTTCATTAGGACCAGGAGGTGACGCACAGCAGTGGGACACGGTGATGGATGAGAGGAAAAGGCTCCCGTATGCATGAGCAAACCCCACACGGAGGAGCGAACCCCACACGGAGGAGCAAACCCCACACGGAGGAGTGAACCCCACACGGAGCAGCGAACCCCACACAGAGGAGTGAACCCCACATGGAGGAGCAAACCCCACATGGAGCAGCGAACCCCACACGGAGGAGTGAACCCCACACAGAGGAGTGAACCCCACACGGAGGAGCAAACCCCACACGGGGCAGCGAACCCCACACGGAGGAGCAAACCCCACACGGGGCAGCAAACCCCACACGGCGGAGCGAATACCACACGGATGAGTGAACCCCACACGGAGCAGCGAACCCCACACGGAGGAGCGAACCCCACACGGGGCAGCGAATCCCACACGGAGGAGCGAAACCCACACGGAGGAGCGAACC
>JAVQKC010103477.1:0-17251 GCA_036025475.1 Philypnodon macrostomus | reverse complement strand
TTAATTTGTGAATTATTTAATTGTCATTAATCGAAGATGTACCAAACTCAATCCAGTTCTGCATCTTCATGATATGTACCTGTGTGCAACAGTTGAAAAAGATCCAGCAAAGACTTATTAGACTAAAAGTTATTGCCTTTACAGATTTGGCCCATTATTAATTAATTACTTAATTAATATTCATTGAAGAAGTACCCAAATCGATACAGTTATGGTATGTACCTGTGTGCAAATGTTGAAACTGATCCGGCAATTCGTTTTTGAGTTATCGCGTTCACAGCTAAGATCTGCGGACGAATACCGACGCGATTCCATAATATCGTCGTTTCGCCGATATAATTAAGCAAGGACGGCATTAGTGTATGGTTAGAATTTTGAACAATGTCTGGATTCTATTGAATTGCGAGGCAAATTTAGTCTGTTAGCAAATTAGTGCTGACTGTCAGACCACCATATATTTATAGGTTCTAGACAAATGAATCAATTATTTATTGCCTCCACAGTCACTGGAGGTAGTAAGCTACTTCTATCGCCATAGCCGCCCTGGGGCAGACTGATGGAAATGTGGAGTGTGGAGATACTGTGCCTACAAAGTCAGACTTTGAAACAATTGTTTGGTTTTTGGTATTTTTTGAGGCCTTGATCACATCGCATCAGGAACACATGCTGGAAAAAAAAAGAGAAGTGCTCCATCTGCTGCAGCAAGAGTGTGGAACCACTAAGAATTATTGCAAAGTCAAGTGCTTTGGTAATGGCCTCAGCAGATCTGACCTCCTCCGCTCTGAGCCTTACCACGTTTGACACTTCTTTGGTTGGACTCTTAAGAAAAACACACCATCAATAATCAACCTTTCTGAGACGTTTGGGTCCAATTTTTGGCTCTTTAGACGCCTCTCCCATTTCTCCAAGCACTTTATGTTCCACTGCTATAAATCCTAACATTTGGAAGAAAAACAGGAATATTCCTCCACAGTGGATCTTGGCAGCGGACTTTGGAAAGCGGCCGCTCATGTCAGGGGCTTGCGGTTTTGGGGCCTATCCCCGGCACATGTGGAGGAATGCTGGGATAGCTCAAAAGCCCTTTAGCTAGGCTGGCTAAAACCACGCTAACGTCTCCGGTTTCACCATGACCACATGAAAGGCCGGTGGTAGCGTTAAGTGTGGTCCGTTTGATGGAACATTTACTGGTTTTTATACAAAGCCGTCGCCCGTAGCACCACAAATGTCAGTCAATCAAAATCGAATGTTTGTTGTAGCGTCAAATGCTAGGTCCAAAACAAACTTAAAGCCATGAAAAAGCCATGAGAAAGAGAATTAAAAACACAGATGTTGGTTGGGAATATAAAGTGAGGCTGGGTAACCACTGGTTTTGTTGATGTTAGAGGATTGTGCCGTCCACGCAATCCAATTGTGGGAAAAACCAAGCAGACGATATAAAACTAAAAGATGTATCGCGGCTAAATTTGATGATGATTTTGTACAGTGAAAGATTTAAACTGTGGCGAGATTCAGGGCTGTTTTAAAAGCAGCTAAATATTGTGATGAAAAGTGCTAGGGAATGATGAAGTTGTGAGAGTTTGGCAAAGACAGATATTCACGCTCACATTCATTCACAATAGGACATTTGGATTATCCAGTTCACCTACATACATGCATGTCTATGGAGAGTAGAATGAAGAGTGGAGAATCAACAGTAACACACGGAGGACATGCAAACTGTACACAGACAGAGTAGTAGGTGGTTTGCCCAGATATTGACCTTATAATTGCTAAAAGGGCTAACCAAAATATATATTTTTGCTATCAACTACAATGGACAATTTCCATATCAGCCAAAATCTCGTGTTATCAGCAGACTAATACCTAGCAATAGATTGTGGCTTCAATACTTAGGGTTTCTAAGAACCTGTGTTTCTGAGTGGAGTCTGCATGTCCTCCCCTTGTTACTGCAGGAGCCCTCTGTCCAAAGACTTGCGTGTGTTAATAGAAATGGTGACTCTATTTTCCCACTACATTAAATAAATGAGGGAGTTAGATGCTTGTTTATATTCCTGTGTTAACCTTGCCGCTTACATTGTCATTGTCCTCGATATACCCTGTCTAAGGCCCATAGTTGATAGGCGAGGCTCTAGCTCTTAACCCAAACAGGAATTAGTGCAAGAAAATTAATGTATGCATGTTACAATGTTAAAAACAGTTAATTGCTTTACTTGATGGACAAACTACTCTTCACGTCAATAGTTTTTAGTACTTCCTGAACATAAACAACAGTGTAAATCGTGACCTGCCGCCTCTGCCTGACACAAAAGCCAATTACACAACAAAGTATTACTCTCATAAATGCATGACATCGTCTAAACGTACCCACCGTTGCCTCGGGTCTCTGCAATTTACTATCTCTCAATGCTTTATTGCAGAAAAACGGTGAAATTTCACACTGAAAAACGAGCAAAATGGTTGAGACAGTCACAACACGGTACTACCGATGCGGTTAACATCTTCACCCATGGCAGCTCAATTACCTGCTTGTAATTGCAATAAGTCCAATGGCCCCGAATGGCGGTCATGCTCCGCAGTTTCCAGAGCCGCTCCCGTAATTGCAGCTTGATATATGCAACTGGAAATCAAAAGCGGCTAGGCTACGTTAGCGACCGCGGAGCTAGGATTGTGACTTCCACGGCCGGGCGCTGAATGGGTGTAATGGAATATAATAGGACAGGTTGGAGTTATTAGCGGGAGAGTTGGTGAATGGTAAATTGGTAAATGCACAATCGCCAGGGTCAGGATTGAATAGGAAATTGTTTAAAAAGGGCAGAAAATGTGAGAAAATGAGACTATGAACTAAAAGTGTAGTAGAAGAGGGTAAATACAGTGACTGATTATAGTTCAAGAGTAATCTAACTGACTGTAATTGTGATAAAAAAGATATACAATGGAATTCCATGAGCTATTAGAAGAGTAACGGATAGTCTTTCTCACATGGTTGTTCACCTCAACGTAAAATGTTACAATTCCATCGAGGTGTTGGTGTATGAAAGCTGTAGTCTCAAGGTTTCCTAAAATATGAAATAGTTAAAAGGTTTTTTTTAATGCTTGAAATTAACTTTCTGACCCTGTTAAAGATTTGTAAGTTCCAACTTTAAAAAAACAAAACTTGTTTTTGAGTGGTGTGGCAGACCAAACAAAGTGGATGTGGAGGCCAGGGAAAGGACTAAAGTAATATAATAATTATGACAGATTTTAAAGGATCAGATCTGTAGTGGCAATCCTGATGGAATAGGCACATGTTATTTGATATTTTTGCACAAATCAGAACACTCAAATGCCTGCACAAAACGTTGGTCTAATATAATAATATAATAGAGTGTGTCAAAGAATTTCTCCATTTTACTTTTATTCAATATTTTTATGTAAATACAATCATTAGTCAAGTAGATTTCTTATACACTCTCCTAAATTCAGACTGGAATCTATTTAAAAAAACAACAGTGATAGGAACTAATAGAAGTTAGAGACAAAGCTACCAAACTGCCACTAAACTGTATCATTTTTTGAAAGAACCCCAAGGGTCATATGATGTCAGGTGTGACAAAAGTTTGGGTATTTATAGACAAAGAAGGCTTTTCATCTTAAATGCAATATGTATAAATGCCTTGTACAGTTTCTGTGCGTTTTAGTCTCTCAGCAACTGGCATGTTTTAGAGTCCGTATACTCCATTTAACAATTATCAATTACTAAATTAGTTGACAATTATTTCAATAATCGATTAACCATGATTAATCCAATTACCGTATTTTCCGGACTATAAATCGCTCCGGAGTATAAGTCGCATCAATCAAAAAATGCATCATGAAGAGGAAACAAACACTGGAATATAAATCACACTTATATTATAGTCACACTGGAATATAAGTCACACTTCACAAAATCCAAGACCAAGAACAGACATTTAATCTGGAAGGGCAAATTATTTTAAGGGTGCATTCACACCTGCACAGATGAAATGAGTGAATCAGATGTCAGAGGGTTAAATACATCAGACACATGTTTATGAGGCTTTATTCTCTGCTACAGCAGCAGAGGCTCGTGTATAGCCGATAGTTTCCCAAGACGTGATAATTAAGTGAAATAAACTGCTCCTAAACAGAGCATTATCCATCTCTCTTTATAATCTACACTAGAAGACACAATTTTAACTGTAAAACATTTCTCCACAAGAAACCAAAACAATGCTCTCTTCCTGAGACACACCCCCTGTCACAGCGACTGCAGTGAGCACTTCACGCAAAGTCTGATAATCTGTATTTTAAAATGGTGGTGTGAAAGTAAAGTTTTCCCAACCATAAAACATATATATATATATATATATATATATTTTATAAGTCGCATTACCAGCCAAACTATGAAAAAAAAGTGCCACTTATAGTCCGGAAAATACGATAGTTGTCTCAGCCTGACCATAGCATAATTCTGAGGAAATATGTAAAACTCCTCTGCATCTCATTTCCGCACATGCATCTCAAAATTCATCCATCCTCCTCGTTCTCCATGTGACAGAAGTTGCTGAGCTAAGTCATTTTTAGTGGATCCTCCTCCATCAGCTGCTCTTCTAACTCCTAACTCCTACCTCCTTACCTACACTCTTCTCCACTCTTCCTTTCTCTTTACCTGTACAACTCTGTGGAGTTTTCTCACAGCCTTCTGTATGTGTTTTAGTGACTATGTGACTGTGACCCCAGCCTCATTACAGCCAGCAGCTGGTCCAGTCAAACACAAACCATCGTGGATTCTCCGCTCGTCCCACTCTCACAGGGATGGAGGAAAACAGGTAGAGAAATAGTGGCAGTTGGAAATAAGGAAGGTAAGACGGATGCATAAGAAAATAGTTGAGAACAAGTGACAGAGCTCTACATTTAAAGGTTCTAGATTCTGCAAAATTGACTTTTCTGAGCAATGTACTAATGTGTCAACTTCAAACACATACCCAAAGCTGTGTTTTGTTTCATTCAGGCATGTTTGAGTAATTAATTATGTTGAGTCCGGAAAACAGAGAGACCCTTAAGTGATGTCATAATCAGGGGCTAAACCACAAAGTGGGTGGGTGTCAACAAACACACCAAAATAATCCTTGTTGCTACCACCATTTAACCACATCTGATTGGAGAAGATGTGGGTTTGGCTGTGAGGGTGTCAAGGCTTTGTTTACATCCCAGAAGAAGCAAAAAAAAAGTGGTTGGAGTTATTTTTGGGAAAATCCCGAAAACCGGTACAAATGGATTGGTCCTGTGTTGAAACAGGGACAAGTGAGCCAGATGACTAATCATTGAGTTCAAGTGGGAGCTCCACAAAACAGCTTGTATTAGATACATATTGTGTTTTGTGTTGCAAAACATAAAATGGTAACCTTAATGTATTCAAAACAGACTGTGATATGTGCAAAAAAAAGCCTAATATAGGATTAAGTTAATGTGACACTCCACTATTCCATACCCACAGCAATTTAATTCTACAATACACAGTTTTTTTTTGTCCACAGTTCAAAAGTGGCGCTACTGTGTTTAAATATAGTACAAAGTCCAACAAAACAAAATGTTTTTCATTTTCAACACCAACTTAAACAAAATAGCTATACATTCTGATTTCTAAAAACATTCTAAAAACATTTTCAAAACAATCAACAATCAAAACCTTGTCCAGATTCCCTTTTTCAACTTTCAGAATGACCTCTACCTGGATGAATGACAACCTTCACCATTTTCAAAACATTTTAGTGCAGCCACTCCCATCAAAATATGCTTTGACTAAATATTTGAAAGCAGACTTTTTTGTAACCATTACTTTGAGTTTTTCTTCAAATCAAAAACAGAACACACACCGTCTAATGTTTTAATAAGTTACTCTTGTTCCATACAAACAAACACATTCAACCTCTTTTGCATCAAGTGTCAACACAGTCAAAAAACGTATATAATAATAATGCATTTACAAACGTGCCTAAATGTGCGTCATGGTGGGGGCTGTCTGATCCAATCCCAGCTTGGGCCACCCTCCTCTGGACTAATCCGTGCACAACAGGCCCCGGGGCCCGTTGCTAAGCGCTGAGATGAGCTTCCTCTCCTCCTCCGAGACCCCAGCCTCTGATGGCCTGAACCAGACACCCCATAATAATGAGCATCGCCGCGGCAACAATAGACACCCCCAAATAACCGCGTGTGTGCCACTGGTTCGGTGTCACCAGGGGAATTGTGCCTGTTATCTGGGTAATGTTATTGCATGGCCTGATAATGTGACATATGTTCATTATATAGGGATTTAAAGGGAAGATGAATTATATGTATATACTGTATTTTAGCAATGATATTATTCAGTTATTAGTGCAGCATAACAAAAAATTTGACTCTGAGGTCTTATTGTTTAATGCGGGAAGGAACTGAGAGCTCTAATTGGTTGAAACATTGTTTATTTCTCAATCTATCAGGAACAATGTGAGGGAGCTGATGTTTTATTTAAAAATTCACATCTTTATCACAACTATTTTTACTTTACAGAATTAAAAGTTAACTCCAGATCTCTGCTATGTTATTCTCATACTTCCCGGCTTGTGTACATACTTCCTAGATTGTGTGAGACCATGATAGATGGACATGAAGGAGAGGAATTAAGAAAGGGGAATGTATCATTCAAACTGAAATTTTTCTAGACACATCACTTTTTCAGTCACAAAATCAGGTAGGGCAGCTTTAAGTGAATAACAATCTATATACTAGTGGTAGTAATTCTTCTCACCAGTGAATAGTTTAGTCCACATTTACATTCATTTTAGGCTCCATTTTTGTTCATTTGCATACTTCTGGAACAAATTAGTTCAAGGAAGTGCTGTTTAAAAACTCGCCCATTGTCGCCAATGGAGTCGACATAACTCTAATTAACGCTTATCTCTATGGCTCTGGTTTTTTGCCAAAAACACTGATAATAAACAGAAACATACTGAAGTTTAACCACAAAAACCTCTATTTTGCATTGTTCTATTCCTTTGAGCTTTTTTCATTCTGTAAAAGCCTATTTTGTGTTTCTCGCAAGACTTGTGACCTAACCCAAGACTTCCAGAGACAGGGAAACCAGTGCTCCAATTTTATCAAGTCTTTTTCATAGGGAGCTTCATTCACCCCACATCAACTCATTTAGCCATTACATTGATTCAGCTGCTGTTAAGGTGGCACAGTGGTGTATTGATTAGCACTGTCACCTCACAGCAAGAAGGTCCTGGGTTTGAGTCCCGAACCAGGCACCAGGGCCTTTCTGTGTGGAGTTTGCATGTTTTGGATTAACATTAGGTTAATCCTCCAACTAGGTCCTGACCAAGATCTTGGCTCTAGATCTGGAGATGGGTCCCCAGGCAGGCTGCCCCAGTGGCATTGAGAGATGGGTAGGATGCAGAGGGCAGTGTAACCTTAACCTAATTATGGTTAAAAACAAAATCGGTGCATAGATTCCCTTTAATTTACAGTTGATTCACAATAGCTAATTTATAGTGTAAACCATGGGATTAAAACCACAAATGTTCTTGCTGAAGGAGAGCTAACCCATTAGTCACCAGGCATATTTTTGTCATTTAGGCTAGTCCTAACTTAAAAAGAGGGCTTTAGGATATAGTAAGCTTCTAAATAAAGATAGTTAGTTACTTAGGTCTGGTACCTCTCTCCCATGTTGCTGACTTTTGCCAAATCACCAATCATAACCGTTGTTGTTGCATTGCCCCTTCTCAAACCCAAATTGATATCTTACTTTTTCAGCTTAAATCCTGCATCCCACTAATTGAGCCTGTGTCCCACATGTTGAATATTTGTTTTTATTTATTTATATACAACCATTATTATTATCTATATATATTTGTCTCCATGTTCATAAATCTGTATAGTTAACGTCAGATTGGAAAGAGACTGAGCACGCTAACAGTATGTAAGTGGCCAATAGACATCAATGACTATGTATTACCATTTTTACAGCATTTGTAATGTCCCACATTGTCCCATTTTGTCCCACTTAAACATGCCCTACATTTGGTCCATTATGGTGTGGTCACCCTATAGCAGAGATCAGACAAGTAATATTTGTTCAGGCAGCAACATAATGCATTCTTCCTACAATTCTTTGCCATGTTTTCTTCAGAACTACAACTCTACATCTAAAGGCCAGTGTCCCCATTTGTTTGTAGTCTCTCCTAAACAAGTGCCTGGTCGAGTCGCCCGATAATTATTCATATGTTTCACTTAACCTTTAACATGGAGTCTGGTACGATGTCCCCGGCAGCAGATCCGTGGTACATTATTAGGACAACGGCCAGGCATTTGTCCTTGTTTACCCACAATCCCCTACTCCTCTTCAGATGAATAGCATTCCCCTTCTCCTTTCCCCGGGAGGCTCTCGACTTCTCAGGAGACCTTTAAGTGTTTGTAACAGACTTTGGCTTGTTTAGCTGTCCCCGCTCGCCCAAATCCAAAAGGTCAGCCATGATTCCTCGGAGCAGCAACCCGCCAACCCCTCCTTTTTACAGCACAGATAGTACACTGTAAAACCTGACAAGAAGATTCAACCAAAAGGTGTAGTCTGTAAGTTTTTTGTAGATTTTTATTTTATCTGACTCAAAAAACTAAAGTGTAATCTGTCATAATTATTATTTTACTTTAGTCCCTCCCCTGGCCTCTACAGCAACATCAGAGCAGACTTTGTAGGATACTACTTTGACCAATAGTAGTCGAGTTATACTTTAGCCCCTCCCCTGACTTCTCCAGACGTCCTTCTGAGAATATCATAGATTTTTTTGAAATCCTCTGGACTACAGTCTTAAAAATAACTGCATTCTCAAATTATTTAAGTTTTAATAAGTTCTTTTGGAGTGCCCAGAAAAGCAACTTGAATTCCAATTGAACTTGAAGTTTTGTTTAATGACTAGATGTATAAACTATATACATTAATATTATTATTTTGGCAATTGTGGAAAGTGGTTATGTATTTAGTATGGCTTTTACAGTGTTTGTAATAACAACATTAAAAAATATAACAAATAAAAAAAAAATTAATGAATGCAACTTAAACGGTTCAAAAATATCACAATGGAAGAGGCCTTTTTGACATATTTCAATTTGATTTAATTTAGGGCATTGTATCACGTACAAATAAATCACTTTTTTTAGACTGTTAAATTTAACCGTACTTAGGAAACTGTCTGTCTGTGACTTCAGCTCAATATCCAAAGTTACATTAAGTAGTAATTAATTGTTCCATCAGGTAACTTGAATACAATACTAACATTTATTCATTCTTTTTCTTCACATATTCCTTTTAGGTGAGCCTATCCCAGCAACTATGGGCCTTAGGTGGAGGCACGGACCACGGAAATCCTGTAAACCACTAATATACTTTTAAGGCAATTGGTTTCCCTAAGATTTTTTCAGGTTAGTCAAATTTTATAGTGCAGAAGAAGAAGACAACAGGACCCTGGATAATGCCCCGAGCGGAGGTCCTGAAGAGCTCTCAGGAAACAAAAAGCATCCCCCGCTGCCACGGTTACCAAGTTTACTAACATGTCTCTATGGCGACAGATGACAAAATGGCTGACAGTGCGACCCCTTTCAGATACAAGCACAAACACAGAGAAGACCAGGGGGAGCTGTGCTTATTTTTTAGCAATTTAAGATCTTACAAAAACACATTTGTCCTTTTTAACTGTATTATTCTAGCAGCAATCATTTTTATCCTTCAAAACCCACACCATGACATTTTTGTTCTTGTGTGATTTAGTTTTTTTTTTTTTTTATTAATTTAGTTTTTAGATTTTTCTAAATAACATTTATAACACATTATTTGTGTGAGACTATCCTGAGACTATGGGCCTGAGTGGGGATGGTGCACACAAAATGGTCAGTTAGTCACAGATAACCATACAGCCACACTTAATCTACACCAGCATATATATATATATATATATATATATATATATATATATATGTGAACTCATGAGTGCCACCACTGGTACCACGACCAAAGTTTGAGAACCACTTAGCATATAGCAAAGCAAATGTGTGACACAATTATTTACTGTTCATCCTTGTAGGAGGACAATATGGTAAAAATATCAGATCAGATCAAGCCAAGATCCCAATTTCAATTTAATCACAATTTTACACCGAAAAACCTTTTTTAACTTCCAATTTAAGCCTTATTCATCATAATACTATTTATTTTCCTTTTTTATTAATATGAACACTGGCATTTGATTTGATTTATTTTATTTCAGCAATTCAACATAAAATATTCATAGTTCTTATACAAACAAAACAATGCTCAAATGGAGTAGGCAGAAGCAGGGAGCTTATAGGTGCCCACCCCAATTCAAACAGAATTACTGTTACATAGTCAGTAGAGATCTTATGTTCATTTCAGACAATTACCAAGAATTGCATACAATTTTGTTTAAAATTTTACTCATAAGTGTGTGAATGTATATAGTGTCATCCTTTTGCATATTATGCATGTTTTTAGTGTGTGTGTTGTCATCCATATATAGACCCATTTGTGTATATGCATTGTCACAGTAAAAATTATGTTGACTGTGAATGTAAAATATGAATAAAGAAAAATCCTACATCTTTGTGCTGTGTTGTGCTCATCCAGGCGTGAGATGAGGTGACTGACAGTGACATTTTTGTGCGATTATAACAATTTTGATTAATACAGACTCGGACATGTGTGCCTGGAGCAGGATTCAAATGTCACAACTCCATCACTGGTCTTCCAAGGGATTCACCGCCTGTTTCCTATGGGTTTTTGTTCTGTAAAGAGAGACATGGACATATCTTTTTAAACACAGCACTACTGATGCTGATATTGTTGGGGCTGGAGCCAAAACTATCAACTCTCTATCAAGAGGAGAGAACCCACAGTAACACGGGAAGAACATGCAGACTTAAGAAATATTGTGAGTCAAGCCAGTCCGAGAATGACAAATAAAGTGACTCTGGTGGTAGATTGTTCAATAATTAGATGGTTAGTAGTTTGATTCCTGCTTTAACATGTTTATACTGCTTCTGTGTCTTTGAAAAAGGCACTTCACCCACTGTGCCATATTGAATGTTAGGTTTGGTAATGGTTGGAGAGGCCATTAGCGTGGTATGGCTGCCATGTCTTTGTCATTCTGTCTCAGGGCAGCTGTGGAGGTGTCTGTGTCCCTATAGTCCTAACTACATTTCTCCTGCTGTAGTTCCCGACTTCTGTTCAAATCACAAGACATTTTAATTAACCAAATGATCAAACCGCGCCAAAGCAGCACAAAAGGCACACAACCACCACCAGCTCACATAAAGTGACTGCACCGCTCCAGCCCTGATGTGGCCCAGGCAATTAGCCGCTGCCACCGGAGGAGACGGCGGCCATCTTTCTTTCTTAACTCATTAGAGAGGTCTCCGGCAGTGTGCTCGCTCATGTCAGGCCCGCATAATTACTTTAAAACAAGGCTTCAAGGGGAAAAAAAAGAGAAAAAAAAAATCAAAGTGGCCAGTGCCTGCGCCATTGTTCGCTGGCCCCTCGTCAGGAGAATGTAATTAGGCGTTGATTTTATTAAAGAGCCATTTGGGATGAAACGCAGAGTTAATAGTGTTTTATATTTATATTTCACGTCTTTATGGACACTGACAAGGGCTGACAGGTGACATCATGGCTGCCGCTTTGATAAGATAATGTTACAAAATCAAAATGAAGCTGGCATCAAATATTAAAAGCAGGTTTAATTAGTGGATTTAATGGAAGGAGGTCAGCGAGAGAGGGGGAGTTGGCTGTTCAGTTTTGAATGATTTAGTATGACCATGTAAAAATATATACACACCACTAAAATATTGATTAACATAATAAAGTTTGGCAAAAAGATACATTATAAAAAGTATAGAGCTTAAATTGGGTGGCTATAAGTGTCATCTAATGGGTTGTGAAAAGGTTGAATATACTTATTTTATTATTATTATTATTATTTTATTTACATACAATGGTTTAACAGGCTATATTTCTTCTGACATGAAGGTGATTGAATAATAATTTAGACAAAAAACTGCCTCAAAGAGAGTGAGACTTACAGTATGCCACTTTTCTCTTGGATGTGGCAAAAAAAGCAGAAGTGTTTTTTTTATCTGTTCACTACAAAATGAAAATGTTTTATCACATCACTCACTATGCATAGCAGCCGATTGCAACCGATTTAAATCTACTTTCAATCTGGTTTAGTTCTTGATTAATCCTGGTTTAGATCATATGTAGACCTGGTTTAGACCTGGTTTAGTTGATATGTAGACCTGATTTAGATCTGGTTTAGTTGATATGTAGACCTGGTTTAATTCTGGTTTAGATCATATGTAGACCTGGTTTAGACCTGGTTTAATCCTGGTTTAGATCATATGTAGACCTGGGTTAGTTCTTGTTTAATCCTGGTGTAGCATGTACTGTATGTAGACCTGGTTTAGACCTGGTATAATACTGGTTTAGATAATATGTAGACCTGGTTTAGACCTGGTATAATACTGGTTTAGATCATATGTAGACCTGGTTTTATTCTGGTTTAATCCTGGTTTAGATCATATGTAGACCTGGTTTAGTTCTTGTTTAATCCTGGTGTAGCTCATATGTAGACCTGGTTTAGACCTAGTTTAATCCTGTTTTAGATCATATCTAGACCTGGTTTGGACCTGGTTTAGACCTGGTTTAATACGTGTATAAATCATACCTAGACCTGCTTTAGTTCTTGTTTAATCCTGGTTTAGATCATATGTAGACCTGGTTTAGTTCTTATTTAATCCTGGTCATATGTAGACCTGGTTTAGATGTTGTTTAGACCTGGTTTAATACTGGTTTAGATAATGTGTAGACCTGGTTTAGTTCTTGTTCGATCCTGGTTTAGCTCATATGTAGACGTGGTTTAATCCTGGTTTAGCTCATATGTAGACCTGGATTAGACCTGGTATAATTCTGGTTTAGATCATATTTAGACCTGGTTTAGTTCTTGTTTGATCCTGGTTTAGCTCATAATTTGACATGGTTTTGATATTGGCTTAGATTATATGTAGACCTGGTTTAGACCTTGTTTAGACCTGGTTTAATACTGGTTTAGATCATATTTAGACCTGGTTTAGTTATTGTTTAATCCTGGTTTAGATCATATGAAGACCTGGTTTAGTTCTTGTTTAATCCTGGTTTAGATCATATGTAGACCTGGTTTAGTTCTTGTTTAATCCTGGTTTAGATCATATGTAGACCTGGTTTAGTTCTTGTTTTATCCTGGTTTAGATCATATGTAGACCTGGTTTAGTTATTGTTTATTCCTGGTTTAGCTCATATGAAGACCTGGTTTAGTTCTTGTTTAATCTGGGTTTAGATCATATGTAGACCTGGTTTAGTTTTTCTTTAGTCCTGGTATAGTTCTTCGTTAATCCTGGTATAGACCTGGTTTTGTTATGGATGTATAGTGGGCCCCTCCACCTCCTGGGCCCCGTTCAGTTGCACTGGATACACTGACTGATGTTACGCCCCTGAGAAGGAGTCACTTCAAGGATAAACACAAGGTCTTTTAAACCACTTTTAAACAAACATCTGAAAAAAAAAGATTTGAATCTAGAGCAGCCTTTTCATCAAACAGACAGACAGTTAGTGGGACAAAGTGGGTTGTGCTTTGAATGTAATCTAGTTCCTAAATTCTTCAATTTAATATCTTGTTCAGTCTTTTTGGTCCTAATGCTAAATTCCTGGTTTTGATTCAGATTTCACTAAAAAACATAGTGACAGTACCTGTTTTTATGATTTTAGTTTGAATTGACTGGTTTGGCTGTAGAAGAATGTTACTTCCTCATTTAAAAAAGAATGCAGCTAGCATGACATCACAGGAGGAACCGTCCTGACTCTATTGTACAAACTATGACAAATACAAACACAAATACAAACTATTTTCAAACCAGTCCTAATTTTTGTCTTTTTCTTAATTGCCACTTTATAGGCTTAAAACTGTCATTTATAAACACTGATAATATCACGTCAAACTATGTAGGAATTATAAAAAACATGAAACCCTTATGCACCTTATGCACTTCATGACACAAGGCTTAAGAGTGTTTCATTTCTGCTGAAAAAAAACAGTCATGGTTGCATTATATATGTGTTTTTATTTTATTAAAAGTGGCTCCAAAAAAATGATCAAAAATCGAAAAGATCGAAAATAAAAAGCAATTAAATCAAATCCATTTCAAATCATTGCTACAACTCCTATTAATTAAAATTGAACTGTAACTAACCTATTTTTGACTGTGCATCTCCCTGGCTATATTTTTTCCTCTAACAAAGAAATATGAATCCATTCTCAGTATTAATTATAACCTCTGTGTGGGTGTCATTTTCAGGAAGCGGACAGAGAAGCATTGTCCCACCACCTCCAGGACCTGTCAGAAGAAAGCAGCCCACTCTCGGAGTGTCATCCCGGGCTACGGCGAGCCTCCATCACCGGGGCGGCCCCTGCTCTGAGCCAGGGCTGCACCGTGTCAGCCCTGCCAATGGCACAAAGCGGGGTACGCGGAGCCCCTGACAGCAGACACCACTGGTCACTTATCTTTTTAATTAGGTTTTCACTCTGCAGCCTCTTCCACTACACTGTCGAGGCCCCCCCTGCCACCCCCCCCTCCGAACACTCTCTGCTGCTGTCACTAATTCACACATTTCTGCTTATGTACACAGAATACAAGGTGTCAGTGCAGGGCCAATGGGGCAATCATGAAATGGGAGATAATTACAATAGGACTGACATGAGTGAGGACTTCTGATCTTAAATTAATTTTTTTAATTCATTTACAAAAGAACAAATTTGAATTCAAATTTTACTATAATATATATAATTTACATCCAACATATAATCACTGTTTTTTGCATTTTCAAATGGGGTGGATCCAAAAGTCAAATTTTATTTTCCCTATTTTTTTATTGAAGCAGGAAAGCTAGGGGAAACTGGAACACTCGGAGGACACCTACGCAGGTACAGGGAGAACATGTGAATTCCACACAGAAAGGCCCTGTTGTCTGGTCCGGTACTCCTTCTTGCTGTGAGGCAAGAGTGCTAATAAGCACTGTGCCACCGTGCTGTGTCTGTTTTTAGGACTGGTTACGTAAAGTGCGAGCTGTTACTTTGCAGACCAAAAACCAAAGAAAAAAAATTGTTTTTTAGCTGCTTTAGTTGATAGAAGTTAAATTAAGATATACTTTATTAATCCCTGTAGGGAATTCCTTCTTTGCCCGGGGACCCATCTCCAGAGCCAGGATCTAGGCCAGGATCCTGCCTATTGCTCATGTTTTGGGTTGATTGGAAAGGCCCTGATGCCCGGTCCGGGACTCGATCCCAGGACCTTCTTGCTATGACCATGCTGCCCTTGAATATACACAAAAATACAAACATTTCCCCCCACTGTGTTGTTGTCTTGGTTATTTTTATTTTATGGGACAGTGAGGTGATAGAAAATCATAGAGAAGACATAAGATCATTTTTGTTTTTGAAGAATATAGAATAGATTCTATGAGCATACTGTGGTTGTGTCCTTGAGCAATACACTTAATCCACATTGCCTATGGATGAATGTGGTTGTTTGATTAGTGTTTGATGGTGCTCGGAGGACTGCTACGCTTCCATCAGCCAGCACAATGGCAGCTGTGGCCTACCACCACCAGTGTGTGACTGTGGAGTGAATAAATGATGAAAAGAATCAAAAACATCTTTGAGTGTCCGGAATAGCTCTATATACGAAAGTTTGGTCTTTAGAAGTGGAATCTTGAGTTTATTTTTTCTTTAGTACTTGTTTGTTTTATTTAGCCTCCTCTTGACATGCCTTTACCTCAATGCCATCCCTCTGACCACCTGAGCCCTGGGAGCCAATCATATATCGCTCTATTCACCCCTCTGCCCCATCCTAATTGGTCACTGGTGAGCTGGCCTCTTTGGCAGAAGTGCTGATGACCGTGGGATGGTCCAGTTGTGGTGAACTTGAGGGATTCGCCATAGGCTCCATGTTAAACCCCTGAACTAATAACAGCATAATGTGGCTAATGCATTATACAGTAGAGGTTACAAGATGGCCGACCTGCAGTGACATCTGACCTTTTGTTTTTCTCAGAGCTATGGGCCAGGGTGGAATTTGAAGTGCTAAATAGTGAATAAGGCTGTGAAATAGCTTTAGAAATCACAATAAAATAACATTGGTGTATTATTAAACATGTAGTCCATGAGGGGAGGGACTGAAGTAAAACTCGACTGCTATTGGTCAAATTGGTATCCCAGTCTGATCTAATGTTGATGTAGAGACAAAGGGTCAAATAAAGAATTTAAAAAAAATTGAAACATTAGGAAATTTACAAGACACACGTTCACGTTTTTCATGATGTTGTTTACATCAGGTTTCTAGAAGGTATGATCAAGTTACATTGTCAGTAAGTTAGCAATACTTTCTGGCATTTTACCATTTAAAGATTACTCAATTGCTTGGTTATAAAAAATAAAACTGAATTAATAAGGTCTAGGACTAACTCAAGACAAAACAAGGTCCAGACCAGGACTAAAACCGGCGTAACTATTCTAAACAAACTATGTCTAAACTTGAACTTAACAAGGTGTAAGACTAAACAGGGAAACAAGGTCTAAACCAGGACTAAAACAAGCCAAACAAAGTCTAAATGAGGACTAATCTGGGACTGAACCAGGCCTAAACCAAGATTTAACAAGGTTCAAATCAGGACAAAAAGTGGTGTAAATAATGTAAAACATGGTCTAAATGAGGACTACATCCTATTTCAAAAATAGGATCTAAACTTGGACTTATCAACGTGTAAACTAGGACTAATCCAAGTCTAAACGAGAACTAAAACTTGCTCTAGATAATCTAAACAAGACAGTCTAAAGTCTAAACTAGCTCTAAATCAGGACTAAACTAGGCCTGTGCTGTCGTCCCCGACAGGTGTATATCCACATACGTCTGCCCTATACGTCTGCCACAACTTTCACCAACGGGCACCTTTATCAGACATTGTGTAAATTCTTAGGGTTTTAATATTGTTAACGAGCAATTAAGAGGCCCCGCCCCCAAACCATGACAAACACTATTTGACTTTTTTGATTTGTCTGGATGTTTGTGAAGAATGTTTTTGCCAAATTTTGAAAATTCCCTAAAGCTGCATTCTTCT
>JAVQKC010103476.1:0-14119 GCA_036025475.1 Philypnodon macrostomus | reverse complement strand
AAACCCCGGCTAGAGGCCAAGTAATCCCGCTGTGCTGCACTCATTTCACTGTTTTCTTCTGCTTTCACTCTCTGCTGGAGCGATGTGACCAAAGGTGTATGTATGTTATGTATGTATGTTTCATTAGGTAGCATTATGGCGGTATCTTATTTGTTTCTCTTTTTGTTTTTCTTTCAAAGTAGTTACATACATAATGGGATTTGAATGCTTATAGATTTATCACTAAATGTTGTCTTAGCATTCATGGTATTTAACCTCGTCATGTTGGGTCACAGGTCCTGGTAGCCTGGCCAGCTGCAACTAACTCCAAATTCCTATACAAAAATGTTAGTCTGGTCTCTAGTTGACTGCATTCAATTTCGCTGGCCGAGTTTACCGAGCAAAGTTTGTATATGGCCAACAAAACACATGCCGCTGTGGCTTGTAAAAAGGCTCCTGATTGGTCCACAAAAATGTTGAGAAATGATTCGCTATGAGCATGAGACCCTCCTCTTTTGAAAAAAGTAGGCCGGGCTATACCAGGCTAAGGTCTATGGGACTGAGTTGGGGTTATACACTAGATAATATCCTCATAGTTACAGGGCTGACACAGGGTTATAGAATCATTTGCCTTCTCATTAATTCACTAGGAGTAACTCAGAATAAATTCACCAAGAAATGCCCAAGTTTAGATAGTAGGAGGACGCTCACAGCTCACAGAGTGCAGCATCCACACCCGAGGATGGAGCCAGAAGCAGAAACACCTATGCCACTGTGAGCCCTACAAGTCACATTATAAAAGCCTATAGATCCATTCGTTGGAATCTTGTAGAATCTTGTGTTGGCAAGTGTTCTGTGAAAGACATGGGGGCTGTTCTGTTGGACTTGGTTTTGGCGAGTGAGAAGAAACGCCCTCATTACTTTACCGACCAGACACAAATTGAATTGTTCCTATTTTATGTTTCAGAGACACTTGAGAAACGGTCAAATGACTTTCAATAGTTCAATTGTCTCAAATAATAAAAAAAAAAAAAAGCCCACTACAGTTTAGTTGGCCCCGATATGTGTTTCTTTGTATCTAGCATAAGCTTTTCAAAAGCCCTGAGCCTATGAAGTGAGGTATGCATATCTAATCATTTGGCTGAAGTATTTTGAATATCTTCAAAAAAATTAACAGTGAATAGGCTTGGGCACTTCGGGTAAAATATGCTAATTAAGGCACTTGAAATTTCCCATATGAAATCTATCTGCACCAAGACAATGAGGAAATAATTATAACAGAGGTAGAATTACAATGGCTATTTTAATCAACCCCTACACTAGCATTTCACCCTATTTATACCGTTTTTGATTCCATGACCCACTGGTAAGTAATCACTTGAAAATTATGGCCTCAGTTTATAATAGGGCTATGCTTTAGACACATTATTTCAACAGAGACAAAGCTTGGAGGATAACAATAAAGATATGAAGCTTACATAACAACAATTATCGAGCTTGATAAAAGATTTTTAAAATGTCTTGAGGTTAAAAGGTTTTTAAACAACTTAACTTCAGAATTTACATATGGCAAAAAGGACAGTCTGAGAATAACAATTACAACTGTGGGAGACAAAGAAAACTTATTTGGATACACACATACATACATAATATGTATAGAGCTGCATGCAATACACAAGAACTACAGTGTTAATATTACGACAATTATGACATTATTAAAAATGATACAAGTCTTAGGGCTCTCTGGTCAAAACTGTGGCTAAATAAAAACTTACTAAAGACTGAACCAGGAAATGACGAGGACTGAATTAGGGGAAATACAAATCATTTGCAAGCATTTTGGAATAGTTTGATTTAAGAAGTAACTTATTTCTAATGGATGGAATACTGGAATCATTATAATATAATATAATATATCAAATTATAGATATTTGGTTTGCCAATACAACAATAGCATACATTCATAAACATTGGAGGTATATTGTGTAGCCCTATTATTTAAATTGGTTTGTCATATTCAATTGTAGATGTCTCAGTTCTACATAAAAGACCAATAATCCATAAGTAATAACTAAAATGTCCAATCACATAAAAGCCATAGTAACGTCTTCCTTCTTAAGAGACATACTTGTCACTTGACCTTCTTGTCTCTCCACAACTCCCTGTAGATAAAACCACAGACCTGTTCTTAAGAAGCTTGTAAGGTCATCTTTGTCGAGCACAGAACGGTTAACAAGTATTTGACAATCCGGTGAATAATGTGACCATTAAACTCCTAAAACTGGCAGCTCTTTTGTAGCAATTTATTTCAGCCATAGCTCTGTTTTCAGGAGATATCAGCGGCTTGAAAGCCCAGACTGGTCTCTTGAGGAAACTCTCCCACAAGACTTCTCCTCGTGTCCATAGGATAAAGTAACCAATGCAGAGCTGTCCATTGAAAACAAGCTTAAAGTGTTTTTTTTCAGAGCTTTGTTGTAATGTAATGTCGTTGTACGTTTGAGCAATCCTAGTGTATTTGCTGAGGCACTTCTCTACTAAAGAGCACAGAGAACCAACTGTCAACTTTCCATTGGTTTGCATTGACTGTATTAGTGAAGTGGGCGTGGCCAGCAGGAAGAAAAGATGACCTTCAAAAAGGGACATGAGGCAGCTCCCAAAAATATGTTTTTAATATTGCTTTTAATATTAATTTAAATAATATCATCTGCAATGAAAAGTAAACAAGGTCAAGTCTTGGCATAACATGAGCCATTCAAAATAACAGCAAGAACTAATGGGTTAAAAATTCATTAAAAATAACACAACTTTGAGCTTAATCACCAGCTGCACTTCCCAAACCCACTGCGTGTACTAGTAACATTTAAAATGGACAGTTCATAATACACTTTTTATATGTTTACACTCTTGTTAGAAATCAGCTTGTCAAAACATTGTTATTGAAACATTTTTACAACACATTATTTTTGTTGTAAAAAGTCGACAACACAAGAGTTTCAGCATTTCCCTCAGGTTCAGCGAGCTAGGGGCAGGCAGATGATTCCATATTGATTTCCTGTTTGTGCAGTAAAGAAGGCTTTCAATTATGGCTGTCTGCAGGGATTGGTTTGATCAGTTGCCTTGAGAAAATCTATTTGGGTAAGCCTGGCACGATCTTTGCCATAAATACACTAACTGGCCTCTTTATTAGGAACACAATGTGCCTAATAAAGTAATCCCCAGTGTCTCCTGCTGCTGGCATCTGCTTTAAAATGTGGTTATTCTCCTGTGACCTCTGGCATCAATCAGGTTTTAACCACAGAACTTTTTTTCCCCATTCTCAGTAATCCCTGTATGTTTGTATGTACAAATCCCAGCACATCAGCAGTTTGTGACTATGTCATAATTCAATGTTGCATGCTGAAAATCACTTTTTCATTTTGATCCTTTGTAACTAAACATGATTGGTGCCATGTGATCGGCTTAGAAGATGTGTACCTAATAAAGTGGCCAGTAAGTGTACATAGTAAAATATATGTATGTATTTGTGTATATTACGACTACAAAATACACTTAAGTAAATCCTATGCATCCTAAAATCCCTCAGATGCATCAGTGCGAGAGAAGAGGAGAAACAAAGTATGTGTAAACGGTGGGAGGGTGACATCAATTACTATACAAAACTGTTGTCACTGGGGCTTATCTGTTCACATGAAAGACAGTCATGTCTCCTCCACAAGCACAAGACACACACCTGCTGAGCTACAGACACCTCTGGGTAGAGTTATTTTTCATTTTTGTAACAGAATCATTGTTCGCTCCTTCAGTAAACAAGCCACTGGCGAGACATTAAACCCCGTACCAGCGAAAAGCCAGGAAAAAAAACATCACACTGGAAAAGTTAACAACTGAGACACAAACAAAAAGCATTTGCGTCAAATTCAAGCTCAGTTCACAAAAGCATCGAAGTAATCAGCCTCGATTAGACCAGGCCAACATGTTTAACTGAAATCAAAACAATACCCACAAACAGGCATATGACTGCAGTAGATAACAAATCATGGATTCCCTTATTCTTTGAATGTGTCCATTCAGATAATAAAATACTGTATATTAATTTTGATTGACAGCTTCATTATTATACTACCTTTAGATATAATCACCCTATACTATCCACTTACATTTTTTCAGTAAAACTTTCAATGAGTGCATTAACCATAAAGACGGGTGTTGGTTGAGAAGTCAGAACTCCTACCATATACTGTATCTATCTATACATAATCCCAGTTTCTGAACTCAAAATATTGTATTTACAGGCACAAAGATAAGAGAAAAGAAATACAAAAAGGATACTTAATATAGAATACTTACTTACTAATGCAGCACACTTGTTTTGTCAATAAAGCCTCCCAGATGTAAGATTCCCCCTTAACACGCAAAGATTTTGTATAAAACAGGAGGGAACATGTTTACTACTAATTATTGGGCGTACAGAAGTGTTATATTGAGTTGCTCAGCTTACCCTGGCTCATGCGTGTTCACTGCTATGTGACAACAAGCACCATGGCAGCTGGAGAACGCTATAAGGAAGGAGGCTGAAATTAGAAGCCTCTAAATTTAACACCTTGCTTAACACTTACTACACAAATTAACTGTCTGGGCATCCCTGGGAAACTACTCATTTTCAATACATATAAACGCCACACATTGTTTATCATTAGAAATACAGAAGAGGTACCCTGATGCACCCACACGTGACCCAATTCTCAGGTGGTTAAAACTTACTTCTAACAGGCCTCTCTTCAGTCACGTAACTTGGTCCATCTGGTTTCCGGGGCAACAGGCTTCTTCCAGTTGATGCGCTGTCAGAAACATCTAGGTGCAAAAGCAACATTTTAGTCTCTCAATTAGTCTCGCATCGTATTTTTCACCTAGAACCATAGACTGAAATGTTTGTCGTATGGAATGTTAAAAATTCTAGAATGGAGGCGACAAAAAAGTAGTGTTTGTGGTGAGGGATAGAATAATTCTGAGCATACGATGAACTAACTGCTGTGGTCACCAACATTTCTGTAAGGACATGTCCAGGAAAACCTAAAAATCTGGAATTTCACCTCCAGTCAAAAGTCTAACTGTTACTAACGTGTAAATAAACATACAATGTGAGGTACATTCACTAATGTTTCATAACCAGGCTCTGACATCACCTACATGTAGCAGAGTGGTTGGACTTAATCTTAATTTGCAATATTTTGTAGCCAATTGTAATTTCTCCATTGAATTAGGACTTTCTTTTTACAAACTTTGAAAGAGTCTATAGATCTGAACTTTTAAGTGTGAGATTTAAAAGACAATAATGCAACTTTTCATCTTTGCTGTTGGGTAATTGTTCTCCTGAAAATAAAAAAGCTGCTCCATAAACATGTGCAAACTTTTACAGCAGGTTCAGTCGTAGTGGACAGAATATCAGGGACACCTAGAAATGCCAATGGTTCAGAGGCCACAGAACCAGCGTGCCAGCAACAACGTGCACCACTGGGTAACTGTTGGACTTCACTTTACTGTGTGTACTGGCTGCTCAGGTAAGGCCTGCCAGAGCTCTGAGTCTGGATCTCATTTTCTCTTCTGCTACTCCCGGGTGTGCTCTACCTGCCAAGCTTCTTTTACTGCCATAAAGGCTGCATTCATCTGAATTGGAAAAAGTTAGTGTGCAAATCTGAAGCCTGATAGCTATACAAAACAGCAGAGACAGTTTCACTCATCTGTCTCTATAACCATGGCTTTTTGACTTTGAAATAACTGGGACATTGGTCACTGAACACTAAGGCTTTGTTCAGTTTAAAAGGGTCAACTTTTCTCACGTTATAGTGTTCTATTGTCAAAAACACCCAGAGTTGTATTTTGTTTCATTCATATGTTTGAGTAACCCTGCATGCTGAGATGCTGACATTCTCAGGAGCTAAAAGCACTTGGTTTCACCTTTCTATGTACGTTTTCAGCAGCGAAAAAGCAAGCTCCTAAGAAGACATTTTCAATAATACTTTTTTAAAGATACAGTACATGATTTTCTGCAGGAGAAAAAAATAAAACAAAACAACCCTTCCTCTCTTTCCCAACCCTCTGACAAAGCCTCACACAAACCAGGAAGTAATGAGCAGCAACCTGAAGCTGGCTTTTATATGATTGAACTAAAATATACACATTTGCTGTGAATAAGCTGTAACTTTTGACACATTATTCCTGAAAAATAAACACTGGTTTAACCAGTCTAGTATGCTGCACTATTGACTGTGTATTTATTTGAACTCAAATAGAAAGTAAAAATATCAGGTACTGCAGCTTTAAGCAAAACTTTAAAAACAAAACAAAAAACTGTGAAAGAAGTTAGATAATAGGGTCCCTTTAAGCAAGGTCCAAGTGCTTTTATTAACTCTTAGATGCCAAATTCCAACACACGGGTTTGAGACAGTTCATTTCAAAATTTGAGAATGAGTCAGCAGAAGTTTGCCCACTTTTCTAAAGCTGCACCTAATGATGTGTTTGCTCCAGCGCTACAGCCGTGTGTGTTTGTAAGCTCTGATGGATGAGAAGTGGAATGAATGGGCCAGGCCTGCGTCCCAGATAGATATGGCACATATCTTGGAGCTGGACTGATGTATATGGGAGTGGCAGTTGTGATAGCAGCAGTACTGTGTGATGCATCGCAGTATTTAGTGATCACACTTAGAAATAAATTGCTGTATTCTCTGAACATCCACAGTCCCCAGAGAGAAGAGAAGCCAGTCTTAACTAAGAGTGCCTTGGAAGGTCCACTGAAAATCCAATGGCAATCCAGCGCCCCCGTGATTGCTTACTTTGTCCTACTTTGCTATTTTTGACAGTACAATAATGATGCTTGGTATAAATAGGATAGTTAACGGTTCATTGCTGGTTAAATAAAAATGAAAAGGGGGTGTGGTAAAAGCTTAGTCTACATGTGATAATCTTAGGGGCAACTAGAAAGTTAATTAAAAACTATAATTGGTTGTGGTTACTGTTAACAAGGGTGTTTCTTCAGACTTTACAGAGGAAAAAAGCAAAAAAAACAGATCCTCGCTTAACACAGGGGCACACATAATATCAAAATATATATCAATCCAATTTAACAAACTTTGAGAACAAAATATGTATAATAACATTGACTGTATATCCCACAAGAGTATGTATTGCACAGTATTAGTGCTGTAAGTGCTAAAGTTGTGTTTTGGAGGACATTACGCATATCCATTGGGATAGACTTACCTTGTGAGTCAGACAGAAGAGGTCTTGTCTCCAGCTGTGGGCCCTGTCTTGGCCCAGCCGGCCCATCCGGAGAAAGCACGGTCTCCTTTGACATGGGACAGTCGTCTTTCTGGGACACACGCGCAGAAGTACCAGTTCCTCCCTGTCCTCACCCCTCAGTGCTTTGAACGCACAGGACACAAAGCAACACGAAAAGATCATTACTCAAGTTGAAAGTCGTCTGCTTCAAATTCTCACACACAAAGTGACGTCGACCCGCAGTAAAAACCTAGTGGAAATTTCCCTTCGCTCGCTTTTACATAAACTTGTTGAAAGCTTCCATGTGTAGTCCAGATTTTGGTTCACACGCCTTTATCAAAAAGACCACTTGGAGCTAAATCTGACGCACTGTGTATAAAGCATTTACTTACCTTTCAAACATGACAACTCCCTCGCTTCAAATCTGACTTATTTCCATCCTTGCTTCCTCCAACGTGCTCTCAAGACGTTAGGAATCAAAACACAAACTGGGTGAAAGACTAATTCACAGTTCCAAAACTTTCTTATGGTTAATTCCCCAGCGTGGCACCGTCCTAGTCGATCTGACGCATCTAGAAATAACAATAATCGTCGAGACGCCTTCTTCGACGCACAGCGGCGGTAGTTTGCAGAGGAAAGTTGTAGTTCTGAAACATTTTCATCATATCCGGATTCCTGCAGTAGGCTCCAGCCAGTGAAACCGCGCCGCTCTCCCTTTTCCTTCACAGCAGCGGAGATTTCAGTGCACCGCCCTGGCTATGTGCGCAATCATATCAACAACACACACAAAAACAATGCAACGAACGCATTCTTTCCATTGTCAACAACTCAGGCTAAAGCAAAGAAGGATATTTTTTTTATTTCGCCTACATTAATCGGATCCAGATGCTGAAATTCTGGTCACGTGGGTACATTTGCCTTTCAAGTCAAACGCAAGTAATGTGCCCCGAACTTGCAATTTACAACAAAAAATCAGTAAAAGTAAAATGTGGCCTAACCAAAACAGGATGGTTTTACATTTCTAAAAGAAAAGGGCCTTTATTTACAATGTCTGAACGAAAGAGAGATTATTTATCATATTGTAATGACACAATGTTATTCCTGTTAAGATGCTGTTAATGTGCCTCAAGTGAAATTACTAGTGTCTTTGAATGCCTGTTTACTTTGGTTGCTATGACGATGACTTGGATTATTCACTGTGATTGGCTGTTCTCTGAGAGCGTTCTTCTTCTACTGTTACTGTACATTTTGCTAGTGTGGTGCACTTTTTTCGCGGCACTCGGTTCACCTCCAAGAAAAAACGGATTCTCTTTTTTTGGCGTTGGCTACGGCCTACGGAAGCCTGTGTAAAAGTTTGACAAACGAAGAGCCAAGAAATACTTCAGCGTGTTTTCAGTTACAATTTGAAAAAATAAAAGTTAACATCAAAGTTTGGACAAGGCAACAAAAAGATAGTCTGTACAGCAGGAGAGGCATACTTTCTGTACGTTAAATCACTGCAAACAGGAACACTTCTGTGAACACAACTGCACAAAAAGACGTTAAAGCTGTTATATGCAAAGAAGTAGTCCATATATACAGTTTCTATTTTACCTAAGTCTGTCCATGAGTCTATGTCTGAGGATCGGAATAGAAAATAGAAATTACCTGATACAATGTCCCAACTTTTACTGAATTGAGTTTAAAGTAGTCTGACTCAGTGTAGATCACATGAAACTTTCTGAGCAACTAAAAGATGGTCATGAATTTCTAAAATGCGCATAAATAATTTGTGAGGCATCCCACAGCTCCTCTGTCCATATTGTTAGTGTGGCGTCTTGCTGATTGCCACCCTAATCATTGAACCCTATTGGTAACAGCATAAGTGTGATTTAAGCCATGGCTAACATGAGGAGTGTGGAGGTGATTGATGTGAAATATGCCCTCCCTCATTGACTGGCTGAACTCCATTTTCTGCTCCTAATGCAGAAATCACTCCAGGTCCCCGGCATAATGATTTACGATGAATCTGTGTCAGTGTTGAACTCGGCAAACCCCGTATAATCCATCTTGCAGATATACCTATAGCTACACCCCGTCCGCCCCACCTCATCCCCCACCCCCACCCCCCCGTCCACCTTGCCTTTGCGAAGGTAAAGAATGCAGGGCCCGCTCTCTCCCCATCTATAAGTGTTGAATCCATTACAAGGTTGATGTGTAATCACAGAGGACCCCAGTGCCCCTTTAGACTGTAATTACCTGAATACAGACAGTCCCGCAGTCCATTCCCACCAGAGCTGCTCAAATAAGCCAAGAACTCTGTTAACCAGCATGCATTGCTACAGTCTGGGTGGCAATGTGGAGATAGATTTGAGAGATGAGGCTGAAGAAAAAAAACGTATGGGTAGAATTGCGTATAAGTAATAGGATTTTGACCTTGCAGTGGCAACAGTTCACCTCAGAGATTGAATCATGCACAGAGCAAATCAAAGCAATAAAAACTTCCTCCAAGAACTTCCTCCATTCATATATACAAAAGTGTGTAGTAAAGAAGTAACATTTATTTATATTTATTATATTATTATTTTCCAAAATATATGAAAGTCTACTTCTAAGATTAGTTTCAATGCACAATACTTTATTTATTTATTTATTTTACATCTGAGTAAAACTAATAACTACAAATAAATCAGATATACTTAATTTAATTTGGATCATTGGATGACTCCTTGAGCATTATAATAATGATGTAATGATACTCTTACTCTTCATACATATACAGTACATACATATTGCCATGTTTTGACAAGGGTACACGCAACATGACTGCAGTGTTCTTGGTGTCTCTTACAACACGGTGACACCGCTGTTGCTGCTGACAAACATTATCTGGTGTGTGATCATGTGCAGCGTGTCAACCCTCGCCCCCACCACCACCCCCACTTCAAAATCAGTCAAAGTGGAGCCGGGTCTGTACAAGACACTGTTGCCTGTCACACTGTGTCAGGCTGTGGGTGTCAGCGTGTCACATCTCAGAAGACACAAGGAAGCATCTCTCTGTTGACTTCATCTGTTTGTTTGGCAGGCCGCCTGATTGCTGGAGTGTGTTGTGGGGAAGAGGCTGATCCTCCTCTGCTCTCTGGGTGGAAGGAGTATGGCCCCAAACAAACATATATCCTTGCTTCTGGTACATGCAAACCCCATGCAATATGTCATGTAGAATCATTTATTTTGTGACTTTGTGATTTCTAAAATGCTGTATAAATTGTTCAAATTGGTATCTGCTGTATTCTTTGTTTTTACAGTTTGGACCCAAGGTCAACGTTGACATGGTTGCATCATCAATAGAAAATGCACAACATACTTGAATATGGCATTCTATCAGTGTATGATGGTACTGCTTTGGCTGATGTGAAGTTAATAACAGAAGATCTTGAAATTAAAATTGTTGATTAATTAATTAATTGTTTTTAAAGATTGTATACCTGTCTGGTGTGAGTGTGTGTTACCTGTAGCACTGTAGGTTTTCCAACCTTCTTCCAAGTCATTCCAAGTATATAGTTATTGGTGAATCCTATAGAAGTGAGTCCGGGTGGTTGTCAGTGTGTTAGAACAGTGATGAATACCCAAAGTACACCCACCTCACAAATCGACACCTTCTTAATATAATGGCAAAATCTTCTACTTCCACAGTTGAACAGATCATGTGATTTTACAATGTAATGGCCTATGCCCCAAAGTCTAAAAAAAAGGTGTCTTAGGCCATTTTAAAAGTCACACTCAATTGTTGTGATTGGCCTTTTTTTTTTTTTTGGTTACCCAATTAAGCAATTGAGCTTTTAAGCTGATTAAGCGAGTATTTTGTCAGTAAACATAATTTATGGACTTAATCTTTTTTGTGTGAAAACATACCCTTGTTTTTATATAAATACAGTTTTTACAATACATTGCCATTCTTGACGAAATGGTAAAACAGAATATCATTATGAGGTCTACAGAGATACTATTAATACATGTTATTTGTCTGTCTGTATTTCTGTCTGGGTTTAACAATAAACGATATAGGGCACAACAAAGAAGATAAATATCGTTAAGACGTATTTTTAAGTGAAAGGAATAAAAAAATAATAATAATAATAAAAAAACATCTGCATCAAAGCCTCTCACTTTGAAACTTTCTCAAAATATGGGAATTAGTTTTACGTAAAACTTTTGCGTATTTTTCTCAAAAGGAAACATGACTTCAGGAAAGAACAAAACATCTGTAATTACACCTAATGAGCTTATTCCACACTGGTCTCATTGAAATGCAAAGTTTGGCCCACACTGGCCTCTCCTGAATTTGAATGGTCGAGCATGCGATGTGGTGTGACTTTGAACAGCAAGAAGCGGCACCTGTACCTGATCAAATCTTCAAACATTTTTACACACGGTCTGCTCAGATTGAGTAGAAGTTAATAAGTAAGGCTTTTTGAAGCTGACCGTGACACGAGTCGAACCCTGACGCCCTCAGATGATTAATAGCAATATGGCAAAGTCAGAGGGAATTTTTTTTGACCAGGAATTGTTTGAGGCTGCTTCATCAAAACATTTAAACCTTTTATTGGTCCAACTGTCAAAGGAGGCAGAGGAAGTTTTGGCAGAGTGATAAGGCATAAAAAGCAGATGGATTTTTCTGTATTATTGATAAATGTTTTGATGATTCATATGAAACAGGTTCGTCCAGGTTATTAGGGAAGTACAAACAAATAGTTGAAATAACCAAACCGTGGCTGCTAGCATTAACATTCATTTATATAGCCCCTTTAAAATGTTTGTCATATGGAATGTTCTGGAATGGAGGCGACTGCAGCAAAAATGAGTTAACTTTACAAAACAGTAGTGTTTCTGGTGAGGGATAGAATAATTCTGAGCATACAGAGAAAAAAACTACTGTGATCATCTGTAAGGACTTGTCCAGTAAAACCTAAAAATCAGGAATTTTCAGTTACTGTTACTAATGTGTACATTAAATAAACATTGTGAGGTACATTCACTAATGTTTCCTAACCAGGCTCTGACATCACCTACATGTAGCAGAGTGGTTATCATTTGTCAAAACCATCTTAATTTTTTTTGTGGCTAATGCTAATTTCTCCATTGAAAATGTATTATGGTCTTTCCTCCATTCTGGAATTTAGAACTTTCTGTTTGCAAACTTTGAAAGGGTCTATGAACCCTGGACAGAGGCCAGTTAGTCGTGAGCTGAAAACAGTAAAAATAATAAAAAAAATTAAAATTTCAGTTTCCATTCAAAAGGAGAAATTTAGATTTACCGATTTTTTAAATATAAATATGTTGGAACATTAAGAGGAAACCAGAGTATTGGAATGATTCCACAATCACACAGGGAAGACATGCAGACTCCACCCAGAGAGATCTTGTCCAGGCTGGTCCAAGGACTGAACCTTCATCCCTTAAACATTCATTTATAGAGAAATACATTTGTTGGAAGTGTTTAAGGCAAATATTTCTGGTATTTGTGTTGCTATTAGGTAGACCAGGGTGTCCAGTTGTTTTTCACTGAGGGCCACATTGTCAAAAATGAATACAGAGGAGGGCCACTCGCTGAGGTGGCCGATTTCTCTTTACCAAAAGTTTTCTTGCTGCATATGTTCTGGCAGGTTTTTTCATTTAGTGTCACTATTATAACATATATGTAGAGTCACAGGCAGTAAATATTGAGAGGTGAGCCTGAGGGGCCACAAAAAATTGCGTATTTGGCCCTCGAGCCATTGTCTGAACACCGCTGAGGTAGACTATATAAAAAATTAACGTCCAATAATATGCTGGTTTAAAATGGCTTCTTCAAAACTGACACCCATCTGTTTTTAATCTAACTTTTTTGATGATCATCTAGAACAGACAGGACAGCTCATCTTTACCATATGCTGATCTATATGACTGATGTGTTGAAAACTGTAAGAGGCAGGAGCAGCTCAGATGTAAACATGAAGAGGGGCATTATAAATAGAATCTCAAGTATCAAACTGTCAGTAATGATATACTCTGCTGTATAATGTACTGCAGCGGCTTGTCTCTTCATAAACCCTGCATCACAATACAAACACATTATGTATTCTGACACTTATGAGTTAATACATGCCACTTAACATTACACATATGTCACTCAGACTTACAGCCATATTAGTGATTTCACCGTATTGTGACAAATGATATGATGGTGGAAGTTAGTGACAGTGATGATGCCTGGTATGTGCTGCTTATGTGATCTGAGCCTTGAAGCGTGCATTTAGTGAGACACTGTCAAGATCAGTCAGGCCTACGGTGAGAAATGATGTTGTTGTCATTTGCACATTATTACAAATTGGAGAGAATTACATTCAGCTACTGTTTTGAAGTTGAGACACTGTTATATTGGAGAAAAATGCTCAAAAGATATTGTAAAACGTCTACATTTCATAAAATAGCAAAATTCTGATATTATTATTATTATTATTATTTATTTGTATCTCGGTCTTTCTTCCGGTGGCTTTCGTGTTATCCATTACCAGAGACATAAGGTTGTATGTGTGCAGTCCCCATGAGGGCGATCTTCTGCACCTCTTTGGCATTGTGATGGCCTGGGAGTGCTCGTAAGATTTTTTTCCGAGTCCTTTTTTGATGGTACCGGGAGCTCCTATGACCACTGACAGTTCTATATTTAGAGCTCCACATTCTGCTAATCTCAATCTCCAGATCTTTGTACTGCTGATCTTCTCGAATTCTTTCACCATGATTTTGAGGTCATCTGGTATATTTTATTTTATTTTATTTTATTATATTTTATTTTATTTTATTTTATTTTATTTTATTTTATTTTATTTTATTTTATTTTATTTTATTT